>JAQGCC010001843.1:0-21109 GCA_034698905.1 Xestoiulus laeticollis | reverse complement strand
AATTACCTATAAATGGGAAAATTATGAAATTTTGATCATGTAGTAGCTTCAAAAATACTGCATTTTTATCAATTTTTTATTTTTGTATTATAACAAGTAGTTTTTTTTTAAAAGTATGTTTAAAAATTTCCCTCATAGCAAAACATGCATTTCAGAGTCAGTTCAGTTCCCCATTAAGTATGAAGTGGAGTGATTCGACATCATACTTGTAGTAAATTACCTAACAGATGGTCATTTTGGCTCGATTACCAGAGTCAATCAAGAACTGATTGAGTAAGGTCAGTTTAAGAAGTTAAAAAAAGAAAACAACTGCATACATGTGTACACAGTCTGTTGTTTGGAGATCATTGTAACAACAGGGAAGATCGGCCAACGACCACCTCGAAAAATGTAGGTGGTGAGTTGTTTTTTTTTGGAAATTGCAAAGCCCCTCGAGCATCAGTAGCCATCACCGGGAAAGGATGAGGAAAAATGTCAAGGCACATTACACGTTATATCTCTTGGACCAAACGCGTGATTGAACATCAAAAATTGCAAACCGTATTAGGAATTCCATAGAAACATTGGTGCGTTTGTGACGCTTCACTCGAGTGATCTATTTATCCACTCTACTACACTGAACGAATATTCCAATCCTTAGCAATACGGCAAAATACACTTTTGTATATTGGTCACAACACGTGTGCAGCAGGATATCCATGCCATCCTGTGCTCTCGAGTTCAATGAGGTGTTAACATTGGTTGGCAGACAACAATTTTGAATTGCATTCATCTGGGATCGGTAGCTTGGAATTTGTAAAAAAAACTGTATCGGGTATAATGTCTTATTGCTCACGGTGCCGATTATTTCCCTGATGCAATATGTTACCTGAACAACGTGTTGAATTTCGCTTTGTTATACTGCTTACTGTTGTTAGAAGAAAATATGTAGAAAAGTATTTGTATCAACTGTATGCAAGTATATTTACAAACAATTGGTATCATCAGCTAGCTGTCAATTTTGGTATATGGCACAAGTCCACATTTGAGAAAATTAATAGCCCAATTAAAACATGCTTAAAACCGTGGTTCGAGAATTTAAGTAGCAACATAGCATAAATTAAGATGAATGGGGATTCCATTAATTTCGAAAAATAATTACATATGTTCATTGAACAATAGGAATTAGTTTTACTGCAGTACTTGTTTTCAGTTAGTTGAGCTAGTGATTTCCAAGCAAAATCAGTTGCCCTGAAGACAGTTTACGAGCTCGTATGCTTATGACAAGCACCAACAGGCAACTTGCATAACAACACTTGTGTACGTATCGAAAAACAGCGTAGAGCATGGAGTATATAATGGATCATAAGATGGCCTTGAAATGCAGCGTTTCGATTGGGCAATCGGAAATTCCCGCCATTGGAAAACCAATCGAAAAGCTGCATTTCAAGGCCATATGCCATGCTCCATGTTCTACATGTACGCTGTTTTTATCCTAACAAGAATCTTCAAATGCATACTTTTCACGGGAATGAAAACTTATCCCGCACAAGGAATCGTATTCGCCACGCAAAATAAACTCAATTGTTCCAGAGGAACAAACTCACGAATTCTTGGTTTGTCTGTCTAGTCCTTAATTAGTCGAAATCTTTGGATTCTCTTGTCCTGCTTCATTTGAATCCCAAATCCATAGTTTTTTTTGGTTATATCCCATCCTTCTGTGTTATTTATATCGTTTTCTCTTTTATCAATTAACTTCATTTTTGCAACCGTCCTGGTCATCACTACCAGCCCAACATCCGCTGGCCGTCTTAAAATTAAAATGGCTACCTTTTTCGGTAAACTGCGTACAAGTAATGTGTGTCGGCGTGCCAAGGTAAAATTGCATGCCCTGGTCGATGTACCAAAGTCCATACTTCAATTAGTGCAATAACGTGACCTTGATGCGATGCCAGGGGGCAACAGCCGAATGCATGTAAAGGCAAAGGTAAATCTACATGTACACTGTATGTACGGTAGTGTCTGCGATGAAAGAAGACTTGAAATTTTCAATAATTTTCAGCAATTTTAAATATTAAAATAAACAAGCTACATGTACATGTAGGCTTGTCTGATTTTTATTTCGTCAATATCGAATTCGTGACCAGCAACATGTATGCTGCACTTAAAACATGCATTTTTCTGTTTTCCCTTATTTAAAAAAATCAAAAAAAAAAACAAGAATAATAATAATAATAATTTAAGGAATTTTTTTAGTTAAATGTCATTTTTATGTTCAAATAAAATGTTATTATGCAATTTTAATAATGTCCCATCACTTACAAAGTATATGTTACACAATGTACCTTTACATAAAGTTGGTGGTTTTCAGCTTTGTGGAATAGATTCGTGAGAATGCTTACATGTACATGTACATGTATGTACAGTGTGTACGTAATGTACTTGTACTTTGCCTATGACATTCCTATGACATCTCACCTGTCAGGCTGTTAAAGCCACCTACTAGTACATATACATGCAACTACCTGTAGGCTACAGGACATCTATAGTTAAAGGTACATGCACAACTAACTGTACAGTACGTCTACGTCAAAGTACATGTAACCACGTGTAGAGTACGTTTACACATTAAGGTACATGCAACTACATGTACAATATACGTATACGTCAAGGTACACATGAACATGTAACTAGGCTACATGTACAATATACAATTGTACATATAGGTCAAGGTTCAAATGTACATGTAACTAGGCTACATGTACAATATACATATAGGTCAAGGTACGCATGTACATGTACATTAAATAGGCTACATGTACAATACGCTACGTCAAGGTGCATGTAACTAATTATGGGTGAAGGCTATAATCTTAAATTCAATAAAAACAATTATCGTATTCTTAAATTCAAATCAAAGCTACCGTAGGCTTAATCTGTCATTTATGCAAAGCATATCATTAGTTCAATGATTATATGCATAGGAACTGATTTGGAAAATATAATGTACATGTAGTCATTTCCTGCTGTTAAACTAGGAATCAGTTTCTGAAATCGGTTTGCTAATTTAATATGAAAATTTCACTTGTCATACAGGTAAAACAGTTATCTACATGTATAGGTGGTGCATAAATTACCAGATTTTTTTAGAATTCTTTGAAGGAGAAGTTATTATCTTAACTTCAATAATTATCTAACAAATAAAGATGATCCTCTCTTATTGAGCAACGGTGACAAGTAGGTTGTTAAGAGGAAATTGGCTTTTACCTTTTCTATCAGTCTCATATGATGTTGATGTATGTACATACTATATGCAAATACTAGCATTTGCATACGAATGAGTAATAAGCTACAAATTTGATAGTAGAAGACAAAAACCTTCGTTACTTTAATGAGCATTCGTGACTAGGAGGAACCATGCATTATAATTAGCTAATTAAATTTTTGTATATTCTTTGCTCAGACATGCCACTTTTACATGTTGTTTGACTTTGCAACAAAGAAATATACGGATTTTTTATTTTCATAAAGACATCTTTTAATTCATTAAAATGGGTTGAACTTGATTAAATGCTTCGATCATCTAGGTGCAGTCATTCATTTTTTTTTACATTCTTATACATGTAGGCCTACTTGTAACAAAACAACAATATTAACTAGTGGTTGACAATCATTAATTGCTCAGTACATGTACACTGTACATGCATTTTGAATTAGAGTACTATACATGTAGCCAAGGAAAGATGGAATTTATACATGTATACCAAGATTTCACGTCAGATTCTGTCACGAATTTTATCGAAATCTAGACCAAATAAGAATTGGAGAATTTGTTTAAATTAGTTTTCAAATGCACATGTGCGAGTGATGTTATGAGGGGCCTATACTCGATGGATTAATATATCTATTCATCAACGGGGCTGAAATTTAGGAGCTGAATGCCCCCGTCCCCCAGTAATATCGTAACAGAACTTCAATTATATACATTACATCACCTTTTTATATGTGGTTATTTTTAAATTTGATATGGTCACGCCTTTTTATCCACTTTTTCCATTCATTTAAGGATTTTGTTAGATTTTTATTTCCTGTTAGGCAAGATAAAACTAGTGATAGAAACTATGCGTTTTAAATCTATTAGATAAATTCATTTAAGGCAATACTACTTTTTTAAATAGATTTTTGCAATAGTCCAATCATTATAAGATGCTACGCATTTGTTTTGTGGATCTTAACTACCATAATATCACATCGAGGTCATATGCTTCAGGGTAATTAATACAGAATAATGGACATGTAGCCCTACATGCACATTAGGCTATATCTTCAATGATGCAATATAAGGTTATCTACTTCAATATTAGCAGTGTTATCAAGCACTCTGATCAATGTAATTATTTTCTGATCCAATCAATTGAGATGCTTTATGTGTTATTGCGTTATACAGCTTTATTATTAAAGGCTAGATTGAGAATGCACCTTTGATATCAATGTCGTTTCCTAAGGGAGATTAGCGAAAAAATTCGCAAGTGAGATGTATGGGAAGTTCAACTTCATCCACTGAGGAAATAGTTTGAATTACATGTATCATATTTTCAATTTGATAAATTGAAAATGACACTTTTTTAAGAACTATTCCAGGTATCTTGTTTTTCATTAAATATAGCTAACCTAATGTACAGTATTTATACTTGCTTCATGCCTGATATCGTTGACGGCATCCTCCATTAATCATTATTTCATGAAACTATTTGAAATTGTTTGCTACATTTTTGGACATTCTTTATATCTTCAAGTGTAATTTTTACAAGAAAATTAATTACATGTAAATCAAAACATTTTATGCAAATTTAGATAATGTTGCTTTTATATG
The DNA here is from genome assembly GCA_034698905.1 of Xestoiulus laeticollis. Taxonomy (NCBI): domain Eukaryota; kingdom Metazoa; phylum Arthropoda; class Diplopoda; order Julida; family Julidae; genus Xestoiulus; species Xestoiulus laeticollis. The sequence continues at coordinate 16,257 of JAQGCC010001843.1, read as the reverse complement.
ACTAACTTTACGTGAAAGTTATTTTATTCTATAGAAAAAAAGTACTGTATATATACAGTATTGCATGTGTACGTCAGCAATATATCAAATTGTCTTGGAATACTAATGTCATTCATTTAAGCATTAACATGTTTAAGTGAAGTTTGTGTACTATCTAAATATGGTCCTACTGCAACTTGTGACAAGTGAAGCTACATGTATACACCATATATATACATGTACAGTTTATCATGTAGCTAAGAATTTGTCAGTTGTCATGGTTACCGTGATTGCAGATCTTTTACATCTCTTGATAACTGCTCAAATAAAACATTAATTTCCAATCCCAGTCAAACGTTATACATTGTAGAGTTCAGTTTTAACATAGCTAGCTATGCTCTGTCAAGATTTGTATGCTAAAAAGGCGAATTAAATTGGAAAATTTTCTGTCTGTACTTCTTGACAGTTAGTCTACTGTATCTAATTAGCATGCCAGACATCAACAAAATTACTACTCAATTCTAGCATTAAACAACCATCTTTTTTCTTTCTTCAACATTATATGTCGATCTTAGAAACTTAATGATATTTTTATGATATGAACTTTTAGAAATTTTGTGTCAAAGCAGACATGGTTGAATATCAACGATATCTCGATTATATACATGTACTTGTCGATTTGTATACAGTGTATACTAAGATGCTTTCAACCATACATATATACAACCTATTAAATTAAAGTCTGGAGCATCCTTGAAATTAGATGTCTTACAAGTTACAACTTTCATAAAACTGAATGGGCATTTATCTTAGCGTAAATATCCCTTGTATCATAATTAAGCCTTATGCAATTATAGCTATGCACTTTGTGTTATAGACTAAATAAAATGGTTCGTGAAAATGTCATGAATAACCTCCGGCAGGCGTTAATACCAGGGTGCATGTGCGGAACTGCATGTATAATTGTGCGGTTTCCAAAACTACTATATATTTTATTTGTCACTAACATTTTTGGAGTGCTTCAGATTGTTTAAAACTGGAGATGATTTTTCGCTAGTTTTATCAATTAGAGCCAATACGTCAAATATATTGTGCATTAGCCGAAAATTAATTGTAAGCTATCAATATATATAGTACATCTTTGAGGCAATTTACAGGTTTTTTTACACATGCAGCATACATGTACTTGCATTTTTTAAATAAAATCTATCAGATGATCAATAATAGGATGCTTAGATGCTTATATTAGTTTACATGTATTTTTTAAAATATTGCCATGTTTTCAAACTTCTTTGCTATTGCCAAACTTGGGCTGTCATATGTTAGGTCACGTAGATGTGAAATTTTATTCGTGCATGGCAATGCTAAAGGTCCCCTTCAACACCTTTCCATTTCTCTTGTCTTTACAAATGCATCATGAATGCCGAAGCACGTTTATTGACATTCTTAACTATCATTTTGGTACTCCCACGGCTGGAATGGATCATGAAAATGTCACCTTGATGATCATCATTCTCTTCATTATAGAGAATTGCCAAATTCCAGTGGCAATTTCCAAGTTTAAGATGTGCCTGTGCTTACTTCTTTCAAGAGGAACTCAGTGCGATATAAATGTACATATATAAAGATATATTAACATGCTTTATAAACTTGAAATAGAAACCATCATTAATGGTTCAAAGGAAACAGAAAAAATAATCAGAACAGTTATGCCTCACAGTTATTCATCACAAGCTATTTTCAAAGTATTTTGGTTTACACCTTGTTTTGGGTGCTTAACTTTGTTTACTATTTTAATGTAATGTGCTGCAATCAAAACTTATTTGAAATGTCCAAACGATTGACATAATGGCCATGTATATATTTTCAATGTTTCCACAGCAGCAAAAGCCCATCAATGATCTTATTGAAGCATTTTTGGTAATGTCTTATGCAACATTTAGCATTTCAGAAACGCACTTATTTTGCTGCTTTTGTATTATTATCTATGTTTTAACAGTTTTGCCCATGATTTTCAATTGTCAACACCATGAAATGGTATAGGCTATTGTAAAATAGCAATTTGATGATATGAATATTTTATAATACATGTATTTCTTATCCATGGGTTTTAATGAAAATACACTCATACACAATTAAATGTATAACATTAACATTCAGAAGCAGGTTTAAAAAATCCAAACATAGCTATAGTTGAATTTTACAAATTAATTAACAATGTGTAAAAAGCGTGTAAACCTACAATAGAATTGTGAACTTATTCAGTGGAATATTGTCTTCTAAACCAAAATAGCAGTAACGATAAAAACAATAGAACCGACATTTTTATTATTGTCATGTTGGGCTGCCTTTAATATTTTACCAAATACTTTTTGGATGAAATTTTAAAAAGTTTTAAAAAGTCTTGAGGGGAGTTTTATGACATCACTACCTTGTACATGTACATACATGTATGTCAGCTAGAGGTAAATCTGATCAGTACCGGTATATGCACACATGCACTTCCAATAAAAGTTGAATTTGTATTGAAAGCAAACTACGATCCAAATTCATTTTTAATATAGAAATTTCCATATACATCTTAAAATGTTTTTGTCATTTGTTACACCCTCTGTATGTGATTTTTAGAACCATTGGTGTGTTATAGCGAACACCTTGTACGCAATTTAGAGAGACGGAATGTTTTCTTCAAATTAATTTAAGCTTTGTAAGGCTAGATACCGCAATATGGAAGTAGGACTTTTTTTGCTTGACATTTTTAGAAAAATTTCATGATAAAAAATAAATTGGAGTTATGGCTATGCGTACTTCATTAGAGCGAACATGCTTTTCATCAGAAATGTGACGATGGGAAAAAAATCAGCTTTCTTTTTAGGTAGTCGAAATTAAGTTTTTTTTTTTCACGAAATAGTCGACATTCAAGTTTGCTGCCTGGCGTGATCAGCATATTAGTTATTCATATCCCATTGGGCAGAAGTATTGTTTATTTATCGCACTGTATCCCATTATAAGCTTCTCCTGCTGCGTTTTAATGTTGCTTATCGCCTAGACAAACCGTATTCCTTAATTAGACTCAGTCAAGATTTGCATAGGGGTAAAAGCAATTTTTTTTACATATTCATGAGAAATACTATTGCAAATCAGGTGTGCTAATGATTTAAAAAAAAACATAATACACCATACCCTGAAATGCGGAACACAAATAACACTACCAAAAAAAGTGCATGAGGCTTTGACGCAGTAGAAGTGAAACTTCTTAGCTCTTGGAAAAGTTAAGAAAATGTCTCCGAATTAAAAAAAAATGGTTATTTATAATTTAAGTCAAGAAAATTTCTTAATTGAAAATGAAGAAAAGTTTTACGTGAAATGTAATTCAGAAAATCTCAATTAAATAAAATATGATAAGAAAATCAACGTCAATTTTGAATGGACCCCAAATGTGAGTACCAGGGACGTCCTTTTTGGAATGGCGTATAGAAGTTTCACTTAAAAAAAATTAGGTCTTACTTCTTACTGTAAACGATGACTTTTTCAGTTGCTATTCAATCGTTTCAGAAATAAATTGCGTTTGGGAATTTATAGTTTGTTTTTTGTGCAATTTTTTCAGATCCTTACGCCCCATCGCTATGCAACATAACGTCAAGTGGTGACAGCAGTGATATCCAGGATACCCTTTTCCTTTCTAGTCGCAATCTACACTTAGCCAAAGATGTCCTAGCCTATTCTAGTGTCGCCCTTTTAGCGCTGTTCTTATTTGAGGTAAGTGCTAAAAAAAAAAAAAATCACTGATGCTAATTTCACTCTTATTTCGTTATCTTAAATGCCATGTGTGCAACGAATTGGACTTGGTGGAACATGACATTAAGTTGCAATGTTCGGATGAAAGCAAATGGAAAATATTGCTGATGTACGCCCACTGAAAGCGAATGTTTAAAAACTACTGTAGCTCGCATCTGTTATCTGCAGATTTATGAGAGCTTTAATTATCCAACATGAAGCGAATGCATGGGCATAAACCGTAATTCAACATCAATTGGGACCGAGGCAGCCTCTTGTTTCCATTGATCGCTCAGCCTTGAAAGTGCAATAAGGATATCGATCACGAAAAATGCTGAATCTCGAAAGGTGAATGCGCTTTCAAAAGCTAACTGAAGATGGCAGTACTGCCGCTACTACTTTTCACAATGTGCTGCTCTATAGAGCTGTGCATATGTTATGACCATGATTTTGTAGATTATTTCATATAAGTTCCAAATGAAAGTCAGTAAGATGCATGGTTCCACGTATATAGGTATATTTTATATCTCAAAGTGGCGATCACAGTCTGGAAAAAAAAAGTTTTGTTACACTATGATAAGTATAGCTGTAACAACTGTTTTCATTATTATATACTGTACATGTATCTACCTTCAAGAATTTCCAAATTAATCTTGGGCTTAATTTAATACCGGTCTGAGTTAAAATGCAATGGATATCCCCACCGTAAAATGTATAATGCCTAATTAATTCCGATTATATATTTTCATCTATATTCATGAAACTGTATATGTTAGGTTTAATGAATAACTGTATATAGGCATAATACAGTTATTCATTAAACCTCACGTATACAATTTTATAAATATACATGTATACAAAAATAATTTTTATCTGTGCCAACTTATAGATATGTATATATTTTATATATAAACTTTATTTGAAATGAATAAAATATGTATATATGTACATGAAATTCTGGTAAACATAAACGTCAGTTTTCTTTCAAATCAGAAATCAAATTCTAATAATATTTCAAAAAGTCCAAATAATGGAATTTTTCCATATGCGATTCACATGCAAGGAATGCACGAGAATTACACATGATTAGTACACGTACACGGAATGCTACACATCATTCTTACATATAAATTCCTACCTATACACTCTTAAGGGGTTCTCCACTGTACCCCTTAACAATGTCTTAAAAACAAATGCATTTCAGAATTGATCACGGTACGGAAAGAAAGCACGACTTGAGCTCTTAGTCACACTTAAGTTAAAAACTTAACGCAGCGCCAATGTTTCTCATATTGTGTACATCATACAACAAACAATTCAAAACAAAATATTCAACAATAAAAAATGCACTCTAAGCCAATGATTCTAATAAAGGAGGAATAGGTTTCTGAAAACATGAAACAACAACAATAGAATAAACACTCAGCTACCTAGGTTTCAAACCCTAACTGCTGCGCAGGCATAACCCCAGCTATCAGATTGGTTGGCAGCATCTGAGGGGGGCTGCCAACGTGTCGCGAATGTAACACGGTTCTCGTGGGATGCCCCCATTCCGATGACAAGGTTCTTCCCGGCAGCTTAGCGCATTGCTGATGTACCTAACCTGATGGTCAGAGGTCATGTGTTGGGCAGGGAAGAAGGCCCCAATGTGGCACTACCTTGGAGCACCGGAGATGGGGCCCACAAAGTTCGAGGGATCGTGTTTGTCGATGTTGTAGCGACTGTTGTATGTTCCTAATCAAAAGTGTGTATTGTGTTTGGTGCATGCCTCTGTGCAATGGCACGCATGAGTGATTTTGAGAAAGTTAAGTTTGAGCAGAAAAAATAAGGGGTCGGGGTTTATGGATCCGCTGCAAACTCTTAAAAAATTACATTTTAGCAATAAAGGCGATTTGAATTGGTGAAATATGGTTTAGTATGGAACAACAAAGTGGGTTCTCCAACTATTGGTTCTCCTGGGTGCTAAGTAAACAAAAGAAAGAAACCCTGACAGAGCCTTAAGTTATTCCATAGGAACTTAGAGAAATTAGCTATTGCGGTGGAGACGGTTGTGGACAACTATTGGACCACTCTAAATCATTGTTAATAGACTCTGTTCAGGGGCAAACCACTGGCTTGCAAAATACAGTTAACAATTGAGAAGTACACGAACAAACGAATAAGGGCATCTTCGGGGAGGATATAACTTCCATGATTCCAGCTATCATCAAATAAAATAGTTCTAAATTTAATTGAAATTTAATCATTATATTTCACTGCTGATATTTGTTAACCTTTGTAATTTAGAGATACATGAACAATAAAAACTTAAAATTTATCTTATTGAAAATTTTATTTCTTAATATTGGTATATTATTGGTATAATTGTATTATTTTAATATTAATATTGGTATGGGTTTGAGATAAGCTTGTTTACTATTTTTTATAAAAAGTTTTAAATTTCCTTTAAATTTCCAGCAAATTTGATCTGTACTTAACTGCTAAATTAATTACTATTCCATACAAACATTTTTTTTAGTAGTACAACTTAGTTCTAAAACAACAAAAAATTGTCTCCGCTTATTATTTGTGTTACTTAAGTGGGACCCATGAGAAATGTTCATAGGTGAGCACTTACTACTTGATTAGATGTCTTCAACGAAACAAACATTCCCTCATGAACAGGTCAGTAGAGCTTACAAAGCTTGGTTGATCATTAAAGCTGACATCAGGGTGCCCCTGGGCTTCAGTCACACTGAACACGAGAACACTTGTGTCCTAATGAAGCACGTGAATCGACCGAAGGCCAGAGCGATCTCTGACCTCCGGTGGTAGTCCATGTACCATGACGCCCTCCCAAAGGTTACTCCCGCTGCCTCCAAAACGTGGAATGCTCGTCTGAAGCAAAGCGGTGGCATCACCTGTGAAAAAAAAAACATTTTTAGCAATCAGGAACAGTATACATTAGATTAGTTTCAGAATACTGCCATGGACATATGCCTGGTGGCACACTATGGAGGCACTCTGTGCCTCCATATGGGAGTGCCCATTCTACTCTACCATATGAATCATCTGCAGGAGTGCTTATTTCTAATTTGCAAAGTAGGTATGTTTATGGGTCTCACGCAATACGGCACATCACAAGCTTATAAACTGTCCTCTTTGAGCTTCCATATGAATTTTAACTGATTATTCCAGCATCAAACGGTAAGTACTGGGTCCAAACACTCACTGCCCATCTCTGGGTGCCAGTCAGCCATAGTAGAACGACCCGTTTCCCCCCTCACACATAACAGTGGAGGTGTCACTTTGGCACACCATAAAACTGACGGGTATTCTAGGGGAAAATGAGACCACAGAAGACGGTCATCTACAGGGACTCCTCATCGCCTGGATTAACCAAACTCAGAGGCTAGGTCCACCATAAGGCCTTCGATCCGGATCCAAGAAATCCGAAAATCTAAAGTTCTGGCCAACAAACTCCCTTTCCCTTTGGCCGCTACCGGAATCATCCAGCATATTCCGATAGCTGTGACAATGCTGAAATAATAAGATGCACAAGGTATCTTTTGCATTTGGGATGGGGACTGTCACATCCATAATGGGCCTAAGGGCAAAAAACCCCAAAAAAGCCCTTACTGTCAGTCACATCAAGTGAGAATATTCAATTCAACTGTACCCTACAATAAGCAAACAACTGCTATGTGGTCATAATGGTCATGCCCATTTTCAGAGGAATGCTTTTACGACAGTAGCTACTTAAGAAATATTTATTAAATTGAGTGTGAAGTGAATTACATGTAAATAGACTGTCATTAGAAATATTATTCCATTGTCTAATCACATGCCAAAGGAAGGACCAGTAGTGTCAGTTTTGCTACGTAGATTACCCAAACAAAGAAATTTTTTCTAGTAATCTGGTAACAACATTACAAAAATGAACTTTGTTTTTAAGGCAATACGTTTTATTTTCACATCACTCACTGAGATCATAAAGACAACACAAACTTGATATTTTAAAACGAATTTGTTTTTTAATGTTAATTCTAATCTTATCTTAACAATTTAAATGCAAATTTTATCAGCAGTCCTGTTCATAAATATTCCAGGACGAATTTAAAAAGCTCCCCGACTTTCCAGGTTTTTTCAGGTTGTGAGAACCCTGCAAAATGACCTTCATAGCCATCAAGCATTTTCAATATGACTTCAAAATCTCCAGAATTCTCAATATAGCCTTCAATACCTCAAATATTTCCAATACATGTTTGTCCTTCAAGACCTCATCCGTTCCCAATATGGTCTTTAAGGCATCATACATTCCCACAAAAGCCTTCAGTTATACCATACATTTCCAGTATGTCTCTAAAGATCTCAGGCATTCACAGTGTGGTCTTCATAACCTCAGACATTTCCAATATGACCTCCAAGAAAGACCTCAGGCATTCCCAATATGACCTCCAAGACATGAAGTGTTTCCAAAATGGCATTCAAGACCTCAAACATTTCCAATATATGCCACACAGGACAGTACACATTCCCAGAATGGTCCGTCAACATAGAACTATGCCAATCCCTGACATACAGTATAATAAATTTCTGTTCATTGAAAACGTTTCAGTTTATTGAAAGTAATTGTGGAATATGTTTTTCCCGTAGCAGACTCTTTGGCGAATTTTCTGGCCAAACATCATACACGACTTCTTGCAGATTGCATTGATCGTCAAAGGCAATCGAGCAGTAAAAATGCAATTTGGAAAGCACATAAAAACATGCCAGGAATTTGTTCTCAACAAAATCACGATAAAACAAGATTTTTTTTCCAAAATTCTATATTTTACATCACATCGGTACCATGGTCCTCGCGACGTTTGTGCCTTTCTTCTCGCCTTTGTACGAGGTTGTGCTAGAAAGGTCGTTGGCAAGAGAAATTATAGTGCTAGTACTAATTCGAGTGGAAATGTTAAACAAAAAGACTTTTCTTGTTTGTTTCATTCCCGAAAGACCTTAAGTTGAACTTGAAGCGAACCACATATTGCATGTCTGCATCACCGTTTCATGTGCTATGCGAGGATAGGCGGCAAGGAACGTGTCGCTGGATTTGAAAGTTTAATTTTGAATATAATAAGGCAAATCAAATGGAGGCTGCAACTCACTTAGGATTAGTGTTGCTATTATCCTGTCGCATTCTGGACTAGAATTCTCGAGAGAAGCGTTATTAGGTAGAGGGAAGTTGGATGGCATTGGCTTGTCCGTTTGGAAATAGCCTGTGTCGCAGACTCCACGTTTAAGCTTTAAGGCTATTATCCTTATTAAAATTTCAAAAAGGTCGTTTTATCAAGGGCCAGAGGAAGTGGTACTTGCACTACTAAGTGAGCTTACATCTGCGCCATCAAAGGCACTTGCAGTAATGGGGTGGGAAGTTCAGCCAGGCCCTCATTGTGAAAATAGCGCTACAGTAGTGCGGATAAAGTCACACAAGTAAAACTTGACTGACGAGCAAGATAGCTGTTTTTAAAGTATTTGCTAGTTGACACGGTGTGAGTAGTTTGCATAGCTAGTTATTAGTGGATGGCCTGATTACTGGTAGTCAGCTACTTGGCACTCGAGCTGTAAACCCAGATTGTTTACATTGCACAAGTAACTTGATAGCTTGTATACAGTCTAGCAAACTGGATTTCAAAATGGCTTCACTAATGATGCTAAAAAACAAAAGTTTGTAGTAGCTTGCATTCGAGTTACTGCACATGCAAGTATCTATTTGAACAGCAGTAACTCGACCCTATTGTTCACACAGTGCAAGTTACTGGCATCCATTAACAACAGCTCGCATACCAGATCCCACTGTGTTAACAGACTGTATTGTTCAAAACATTACTGAGCTGTTATGAAATAAAATGGGTGGTTTGGTAGGTAAGTAAGTAAATCGGTGCCGTGATGCTGCACACATGAATATGAACTTATAAAATATAGAAATATTCCATAAAAAAAAGTAGTTCTTCGGCATGTATTCATCAGGTTTCTTCTAAGGTTAAATTTTCAAATATATGAATTTTTTTATATTGAAAGGATATTGTAATAACACTATACAGACTGTACAGTGTGTAAATCTAGAATGTGTATTTTTTGAAGCCATTTGAAAGATTGAATCCACATTTATTTATTTATGCGAACGAATGCGGTTGAAACATTTTTACGTTGTTTGAGAAAAATTGTTCCCAGCTATAGGCTTAGTAATTTTCAATTTGATGTTTTACTTATGATGCTTCTACCTATTACCATAACAGATGATAAGAGGATATTGCACGAAAAACCAGAAACATTTTTCAACTTCTAAAGGTACTTTCCTTTGTAAACGTAGCTATCTAGGGGCTTGGAATTATTGAACTCGTGATTTCTCATTTAAAAAAATGCAACTTTAATAATTCTTTTAAAAAAAAATTAATATGCCAGTCCAAATGAAATTTGGATAATAAACAAATTTAATTAGTGGCATTGATTTGCACATTTTTCTAATTCTTCCACGTAATTCCATTTAAAATCGCAGCACAGTATTCTGTGATATTCTCAAACACGGCTGGCATCTTTGTGTTATTTATTAAAACATGAATACACATTTGACAGTTTAATATTTTTTTTCTGTTTACAGATTTTACTGAGAATTCTTACTGGCAAGGGGAAATATCTTAAACAGACAGCAGAGGTATGTAAAATCAAATTGGCCAAATTAGAATTTTGTCTTATAATTTGACTATGACTAAAGAAATCATATGTGCTATATCCACTGTTATTAGGTTTTACATACTGCAACTTTCACGGAAACTCAAATTATAATTTTTTAGGGGGCAATTAATTAAAGTTGTTACAATGCTTGTTAAGAACAGAGGGAAACGCCATATGGAAGCTTGATGCCTTGAGCTATAAGTACAGTGGTGCACTGCAGCTTTAGGTTCAATACGCTCCTACATTATACTTGTATGCAAGTTGCCTCACTACAGTGTACCACTTTACATTGCCAGTGAAGACGAATATAAAATTGTAGTTGATTTCATACAAAAAGACAATTATCTTCTTATTCCTAATTTAATATTTTGTCCAAAGTGGCACGGCAAAAAGTTGTAATTTAGATTTCCATGAAAAAATAGTTATAGGCAAAATCTAATAGCATCAGTGGATAGAGCAAGCTATACTTGCGCTCCACATTAACACAATTTTTATAGCTAAACATGTAGGATTTAATAAAAAAAAGTGGTGTGGCACTGACTTTGGAACCACCCTGTATTTAATTTAAAGTTATCGGCTTCTGAAAATTTATGTTATTTAATTTCGAGCCGAATTTGTCATTTTTGTATTTATTTGTTACATAATCGTTAGTCATTTATTTCATTTTTTAATTTAGTTTTTATTATCCATATCCTATTTTGCATAAAGCATATGTTTAGTTTTTTCCCATACTTATAGAAGACTTTCGTTGCATTTCTAGATTCTTTTTTTTTTAAACTTAACATCTTTCTTTGATCTCTTTTCGTTTTTTATTGTCTTGCCAGTCTAGTTTTATGCCTGGATTTATCATTTTTCGCATTTACATTCTTTTTTACAAGCTCATTTTTAGTGTCCTGGTTTCCCATTAGTATTCAATATTTTCCCCTGTCTGCTGTTTTTTAAGAAGCAAACTGTTCTTTTCTCTATTTTACAAAAGCACGCTCCTTCGCGCATATCGATACCTTTATTCATTTTCTGTTTTCAGTTTCCAATTTTACATAATCTTTTTCTTCCTTACTTGATGCCATAAAAAAAATCCTTTTGTTTTCAATTTTTTTTCCATGGAAGTTTCCCTTATCCGAGATGCACTAGACTTCTTATTGTGCTTTGTTAGTTCAGTTATTCACAATAGCATGTTTTTCATTTTCAGTTTGGTTTTTTATTTGTTAGAAATTTTTTTCCCCTTGTCATTCTACATATCTTTTATTTCTTTTACTTAAAAACGTATTTCGTGCAATTCAACGCCTACTTCATTTTTTTTAAAACAAAAATCATTCTCTTTACTGTTAGAGGTTCACACTCGCTTCATTCTGTTCTCTTTTTTTTAATATTCATGCATGTTTATCCAAAAATACTTATAACACGACTTTCTCAATTGTTTTCAAAAGTGCAAAAGAAATTGCCTCCACCATATCTTTTGACACTTTTTCCGCAGCTTTTTTTCCCTCATCCTGCAAATATTTAGCTTTTGCGATAGAATACTCTATACATATTTCATTTCTACAACTTGACTTTTTCTGTCTTTTAATGGATTCAGTTGTGTGATGGGGTCGTCGTTGTTCTGGCCTTTTCTCTGGACTTGGCATTTCTCATAACATCAAAGGACAATTCTGATGGCAAAGTTGCTGCGGTTTTTATCATCCTACTCCGGCTTTGGAGAATATCAAGACTCATCCAAAGTAAGCTGACATTTCTGTAACTAATAACATATTTATTTAGTTTTGAGCAGTTCCAATATGCCAGCGAAATGTCATTCGTTCTCTGCCATGAAAAGATATGGTGGACCATGTCAAAACTTGTCTGCTTATAAGCTTCAATATCCGGATCTTTCAGCGCCTCCTATCGTCTGCATTACCATTTTGTGGAATTATGTGTTGTAAAAGGGAGGTACAGAGCTACTGGGATGCCGTACAGTATAACTTGTCTAAAATCAACCTATACAACATATTCTGTAAAAGCATAAAATGTACCTGTCCCAACTTGGGATTCTTATACCTGTATAAATGAACCGGTCTGAAATCATATCCTGTTTAAAAGCATATTTTTCACTGTTCCCAAGAGTATGGTTTTAGACAATTTCTACTGTAAAAGCTTATTGCACGCACAGTGCAGTAAAAGGCAGGGTGGTAGATGTAGTGAAACATGTAGCTGTGTGTAAATTTAGGTGTATTTGTGTATAAATCAGCAATGCAAATTTTTAGAAAATACATGGCAAATATAATTAATTTCAACAAAATATTGCCTATTCATAATCGGAAAAGTCCTCATCACCACTTCCAGAAATACAACAGTACATTACCATATCCCCAGGCCACACTAGGCTAGAAACGCTCGTTTAATTGTCTAGCCTCAAACAAGGCATTTAATTAATAAAAGAATTTTCGCACGAGATATTAACGTGCACATTTTATAATTCTAGAATTTAAATTAAATTCGATGCCCTGTTTGAGGCTAGCCAAACGCGCGGAAACAGCCTAGTGTAGCTTGGGGCATAATCTTAAACCTTTATCTAACAGCAACCTGAATTTTCCAAGAAATACCCCTACTATTGAAATGAACATTTTGATGGTTTGATACGCTTGGGGTCACATAGATCATAACGTGGTCATCAGAGAATTAACTAGGCCATTAATTTTATACCACTCTCCATAAGAGGGATCGATTCCCATGATTTCATCTACATTTCTATCCTAAGAAATGGCTTTTTAAAGTAGAAGATTTACCATCCTTTCACTACTCCAGTGAAAGGGAACTGGGTTCTGGATACCCTTCAATGCGTATTCATACCTCGATCCATTTCAAATTCCCGAAATTCAAATCATTTATAGAATAGGCCTTGCCACATCAGGTCGATTCCATCTGGTCTGGTTTCTCCATGGATTTTAGTCGTAAATGCAACCTCTTGAAATGTGTGTCAAAAAGCTTTGCACCTTAGTTCCCACTTCCTCCATCCTGGCCATTGGCTTCCCTTATTTGTGCATTCTGAACACGAAGTAAGGCGTTTAGAACTGCATGCTCACTCCCCTCCTAGTTGCTTCTCTATATTGATTTCAGAAAGCCAAAGCATCATAAAAGCTTATTCAGTCACCTAAGTTGCGCTCTGCAAATGCATACAGGTCCTCCTGGCTCTTGCCTGATGATGAAAAAGAAAAAAGAAACCGGGATTTCACACATGGTTGCCACTGGCATCAGCAATGGATTTCTCTTTTTCCCATGGAATTTCTCATGGATGGCAGAACCAATATCTTCAGCGCCATTCGGCAAATGGCAGATACACACGTTTCTAATGTCTAAGATGAAAATGCTATTACTTGAAAACCCTGAATGTGGCCGCCTTTGTTGGCCTAATGGAAAACTGCTAGAGCTGCTAGCTCTTCCTATAGCATTTTCGATCGAAGGGAAAGTGGCCCTTGTTCTTTTTTATCCAGACGCCATGCTAAAGGTAAAATGAGTTAAGAGGGTTGCATACCAGAATAAGCCTTTTTTTTCTAAATTATTTTTTAATTTAATTTTTGAAACTGTTAGGAACAAATGGAATGTACGAGGATTTAGCAGAAATATTCTAAAATTAGTTTAAATTTTTTTGTTTATGCATATGTATATTCCACTTCATGGAAATATGTCTGTTAAGTTTATAATTGTAAAGGGTCTGGTAAACTTTGCGGACATATTTCCATGAAATGGAATATCCATATACATAAACAAAAAATTTAAACAAATAATAGATTATTTATGTTAGGTCCTCGTACATTCCATTTGTTTATAACCGTTTTTAAAATTAAATTAAAAAGTAATAAAAAAGGCTTATTTTGGTATGTAACCCTCTTAAAACGCGAAATCTGGGATGATTGAAGTGGCACGTTATATATTAGTACATTTATACCATTCTTGTAATTGGTTACAAGAAAACAGCAGCAGAGATATGTCAGTTTAAACGGATTTGCCTAGACCAAATTAAGAATGGAATTTTTTGAAAGTCTTTTCCTCATGTTTTTTTTGTATTAATTCACACACAAATATAATTTTAAATGGAATATTTTGCAATTAATGGACTCGAGATAATATCTTCAATATAATGAGTTTTCAAGTTTGTTTACAACATTTCTGCAGAATTATTGATTGCTTTCTTTTAGTGTTTGTTTTTGCGGGGAATAAATTCTTTTGGGGATATCAATCATGTATGGCATCTGATATATCCATATACGATGCCATATATAATTTTATTATGCCTTTAAACATAATTTATGTGCGAACAAAAAGTGGAAAAGTGATTCGAGCAAAAGCTCGTGCAAGAAATTAAAAGTTGTTTTTTTTGGCAAAATTTCAGAGATCTTAATAAATGCCATTATCTTAATAAATCAAAATTGTGAACCATATTCTATGAAACTAATGGCTGCTCCTAAAAATGCAAGAACCGATAACATTATCCCATATTTCCTGATTCGCCATTTGGAAGTTTAGCTCAGCTAGAACAGTAGTTACATTTTCTTATTTAACAGCTGCCACATAATGTACATGTACAAGTTTTTTTACATGTATTTAAAATTTGTAATGATTCACATACTTGTTCTAAATTTATTTAGCATTTTTATTTCATTCATTAATTTTAAAAAGTACCTCTAGCTAATACATATTATTTTTAACTGAAAGTTGTTTAAACCGAAATAAATACACAAAATTTATTGCAAGTAAAGGTAGCCATCTTACTTAATAATGTGCTTAAAAAGAAGAAAACTAGGGTCGTGTACATGCATGTGTGATATTCTTCATATGAATGTACTATATGTTTAAAACAATGTTTGAAAAAAAATATGTATAAGCTATATGTACTTTGTGTGAAACATTGGTGAAAATATGATACTGTAAAACCTAGAAAAGAAACACCTCTGAATACTGACCACATTGGCTTTAGAGCCAATATTTTCCTTCATAAAAATTATGTATAGAAGAACCACCTGGAAAAGAAAACCGTTTAAAGGAAAATTTAGGCCTAAAGGGAAAAGGAGGAATTCCCTTAAAAGAGAGTGGCATCTTGCTTCCCGTTTTAACTAACACTTATCATACAACCCAACATGAAACTTGTACATGTGCATTGTGGATGTGCAGTGTATCAATCTTCTATTAGTCCATTTTAGTCTTTAAATTACATGTACGAGGAAAGGTCATAATTATTACAATCAACATGAAATATCAATCTCATTGGCGAAACTTTAGTGTCGGAGCAAAGCCGCATCCCTGCCATCGATGTTGATTCAAAAAAACCTCCAAGGAATTTATGTAAATCTCCACCAGAGCACCTGTTAGCAAGATGGCGCAGCACATTGGCAAAGCTGATGGTGAGTTGGTGGCCGTTTATGGGGACAATGTCTCATGATATGAGACAGACGCGATGTGGTGGCAACGCTTCCAGAGCGGCTTGATCAGCATCGAAGACTCCCCCGCAGTGTCATATTGCAACAATGAATCCTTGACCACTGCCACCAAAGTTTTGCCAATGCGATTGATGTTTTATGTCGATTGTTTATAACTTTATGCCCTTCCCTCGTAAGGCAATTTTTTTGGAAAATCGCATTTCCCAATAAGCTCGTACATGCATATTAGCTTATTTTTACACATTTTACATTAGAATAAATTTACTTATTCTAATGTAGGGGCCTTTGCCTTTCCTTTCAATAGTTAGCCCACTCATGTTGTCAGGGTGCATTCACATGGTCAGATTTTTGTCTGCCAGATTCCCAACACCAACTGTCTCGCAGTGAAATT
>JAQGCC010001842.1:0-21113 GCA_034698905.1 Xestoiulus laeticollis | reverse complement strand
AACCCCAGTGAGGAACTTAACACCCAGAGGGTCAGCCAGTAACTGGCGCCCCGGGTTCTCAGGAGGGTCACCTAAATAGGTCTATTTATTTCGCCCAGGATTATTTCGTGGAGTGTTTTTAAGATGTTTTCATTTGCTGTGTATATTAAACTCACTCGAACATTGTTATCAAAATAGCCTGGAACGAAAGTGATCCCATTAAGCGGCGTCCACTGTTTATATGCATGCGCATTGGAAGGTTGTGCATGTAAATTTCTGTACATAGACTGTAAGAACTCCTCCATACAACATAAAAGGTTTCAGCTCTTCTACCAAATACCATATTACTACATTATAGTTTTTAATTAATTCAGGAAATAAAGAGCTCGGATCAATGCTTATGAATACAGGATCTCTATTAAAAATAAATGCCTGCATATTGATCCTTGTTGAAAAGATAATTTCTGGTAAATAGACTACATTATCAATTATGTACCTCAACTAATTAGTCGTCCTCTGCCAAGCACATATGACCAATTAAGAGGAAAATTAATTACCGCTTTATATGCTGTGCGATAGGCGGGTATGCCATAATGAATTTGCCAGATAACAACTAACTTGTTTTTTATCAAAATGTGTTTATTAAATCGCAAAACAAGTATTCCAAACGTTGCCATCTTAAATTTATACCATTATGTAAGCTTATCACATAACATTGTATTGCACGCCTTTAATGTCACCTGAGGCCTCAGTTAATGTATAGTCATATTACGCTTTGATAAATGCTATTAACTTTCGCATAAAGTGAAATTTGAATTAAGCAATTTGCTGGTTAATACAGATATGGCTGCTAGTTTCAGGGACAGAGATACCATGCTGCGAGGTCTTCAATTTGACAGGTTGTGCATTGAACAATAACGAGAATGACAAATGCCCAGCAGGGAATGGTCATCTGTAGAGTTGCAGATAGTGGACGTTGGTCAAGCGTTTGGACAGTTTAAAAGAGGCCTATAGGCAGCTTTTATTTCGGTGTGCACAATGACAAACATATGGCAAGAAAGAAGTCGAAAAGTTTACGATGTAATCAAAAACAGAGCATAAGTGATGAAAAAGAAGTCATTTGGAGAAAAATAAACCATTCTTAAAGAGAAGACAAAAAATTTGAAGTTTTATAAATGCAGTTTGTTTTATAAATATCAAAGCGTTTGCTCAAATAATCTGAACTTAAACTAATCAAGCTATGGTATTCTGCAGGGTTTCCATAGAAATGAAATTTTCAACTTTCCTGACTTTAAAAGCAATTCTCGATGACCTGCATCTAATCAACAAAAAAATTCATAAAATATGACAATATGCTGTTTTAGAAAAGTTTTAGCATGCAATCTACAATGTTCTGCAACGACATTGTAAAACGACATCTGCAACATATTGTAGATCACATTACCACCTACTTTTTCCCCTTGTCATATCTCAATTAAAACTCGTATCAAACCTCATATTCGTGCAGCCGTTAAATAATAGACAAAAAAAGTTGGATTTTTATTTCCTAAAGGAGGTTACATATAAGTTTAAAGGGGAATTCCAACATGCCAAGCATGTGCCGTATAAATCTTGATTTGTGCGATAACTAATAACTTTCTATGTGAACATGTCGTGTTGAAATTATCTAACTTTACAAATAAATGACTTTTCTCTGACTATTCCAGGGCTATCCAATTTCCCTGAGAATTCCAGGTTTTCCAGGTCTGTGAGGACCCTGTTCTGTGTAACAAATATCAGAGTGATAGGTATACATGTAAATACTTATACCATAGGGACTGAATTAAAATTAGCCAGTTAAACCTAATAACCACAACTCATCTTTGATATAGCAAAGAATCACTAAGGGATAAAAATGTATCTGATATAGGCCCTACTATTTTTCTTGAAATTCTTTTGAATTCCTTTAAGAGAGAGGGTTGCATACTAGAATAAGCTTATTTTTCTAAATTATTTTTTTTTATTTAATTTTGGAAACTGATTGGAACAAATGAACTGTAAAAGGACCTAGCATAAATATTCTATTATTTGTTTAAATTTTTTTTGTGTATTTGTATATTGCATTTCATGGAAATATGTCCGTAAAGTTTATAATTGTAGAGGGTTTGGTAAACTTAACGAACATATTTCCATGAAATGGAATGTATATATGTACACAAACAAAATATTGAAACAAATAATAGAATATTTATGCTAGGTCCTCGTACATTTCAATTGTTCCTATCGGTTTCCAAAATTAAATTAAAAAATAATTTAGAAAAAAAAGGCTAATTCAGGTATGCAACTCTCTTAAGTACTATGCATGCAAATCTTAATGTATTAATCCCTTACATGGATCTAGCGTGCTTGATTATATTAGTCAAGATTTAATATACACCGTTCTTTATGATGAACTTTCCTGACTGAAACAAATAAAGTCGCTTGATTAATTAGTTTCCTACCTCTATAATCGCTTTATTAATCCTTTCCTAATTACTTTCGGAAGCAGACCTTAACTAAACTGTTTTAATGGGAAATGTGAGATAGAGCCACGAAATGACAGCATTGGTGTTCCCTATGCATAATTAAAATTGAAAGACTTGCAAAGGATTTAATTGAAAACGTCATTTTGCTGGCAGCTAGTTTTCGAAGCGTGCCTTTTACCTTCCCTTCAAAACAAAATGTGCTGCATAAGCTAATGTGCATGCATTGTGAAATATGCAACACACAAAAATCGATAAAGCCGCCACATTTTGAAAAAACTATTATCATTTCTAGCTGAACCACAAAAGTGTGCATAAATCAACACGTAATTTTTGATTGGGGGAAGAGATCAAACATTGAGAATGCATTATTGTTGTCGGTGTAGTAATCGCCCATTAATTAATTAGTGATAGGAAACAAAGGGTTCCTGTAAAATTAGCAAGTTGAATTATACATAGGCAGAATTTGATGGGGAAATATGCAAATGCGTGCCTTGTAAAATTCACCAGCATTATCTCAAAATGGTATCCGAAAAGCTTGCTACCACACGTTTTAAAGAGTTAAAACTCATTAACTCATTGCCCTGTAGTGAGCTACTGTTGATAACAAACAAAAGCTGGCAGAAAAGCAATCACAGTGAGTAGGTGATGAGCAAATAGTGGGCTTTTTGCGGTGATTACAATATCACGCCTGATAATAGTGGAGATCTCACTTCATTAAGGTGTTATTGATTGCGTTATCACTCAATTGGGACTATCGTACTAAATAGAAAGACAGATTTAGATTCGATATTGTACAAAGTATCTCAAAAGACTATATATAGTGTCCAGTATATCCTGTTGGAAAAAATTAATTTTCAAATGCAGTGAAGTAAAAAACACGTCAGATTAGCAGAATAGATTACGGATACATATGCACTTGATTGCACATGTACATGTTTTCACCTATGCATATTGTTCGGCTTAAAATTAATTTGTAATGCTCGTTTGTTTTGTAAAATTAAGTAGATTACTTTTTCAAGCCAAAAATTGAGAAAAAGTTGTTTTCCCTTAATAAAGTGTCGGATTACTGAGTGTTTCGGATTATCACGACTGCGCTAATCCGTAGTATAACTTTTTTTATTTATTAACAAGCCTGTATATCCTCACATTGAAAGGTATAACATCTGTATACATTAGTTATACATGTCCATGAAACATAATGTAAATATGGAACTATAAACTAAATGTAAAATAATATGTAAATTATTGCAAATTATAAAAAAATATGTTTAACAAGATTAAAACAATATTTTTTATAGATAACTTGTATATATACATATACATTGTCTGCTTTTACAGAATATAAAAACAGAATGCTAGCAAATATTAGAGCATCTTTTTAAATAAAAAGGGAAAGTTTTTAGTAGTATAGAAAAGTCACCTCTGTATCACTTAAACAATATAATATTATTAAGTATTTATTGATAAATACCATTGTAATAATACATGCATTAAGATAGGGAAATGATATTTCATTCCAAATTAGCTGAAATATAAACTTTAGATAACCTTTATGGCATTTTTGTTATAAATCACATTTAATTTATAACGCCGGGATTAATTACTGGGAGAGTTATGAGGTTAAAAAGCATTAGAAAATACAGTATTATGACAAGATATTTTAATGGAAGTCAAGCAGATGTACAAGTACGTTAAGATATACATGTACATTATGACGTGAGCTCAAATTTAATAAATCGGAGGATGAAAACTAAACCTGGAGGCCACATTTTGTTCAAATTTTGGCCAAATATGGGAAACGTAATGTCATGTGAGTGGGCTTAAATGTCAAGTTACCGAAATCGGAATCAGGTCTATTGATATTAAAGCTGACAGTGCAGAAGATGATCTTGATCGACCATAAGTTTTGCTTTGTAATAGAAATGGGGTCCATTTCCTATCATCAATCATGCATTGTCGAAGTAAAATTAACAGCGACAAAACAGCGTGCAACCAGTGTTAATACTGATTAATTTAAAGTGGCACTGCTCGTCCGTGAAATCAAAAGAAATGCAGTACACTTCGAAGCAGACGCGGTTAAAATCAATAATAATATTAAACAAAAGCCACGACCTACATATTGAGAATTCAAATTGGATTAAACGAAACGATAGGGCAGTTTGAAAAGTTTCACTCCTGTCCATTGCAATTAACCTCACCAGAAACTCGTATAGATTCCTTTGAAAATTCAAATCTGACCGTTATTGGTGTGATAGGACCTCTATCACTACTATTTAAAGTACTTTTAAAATTATCTATATGCATGTGTATGTACATAAGAAGAATAAAAGTACATGTATGTGGTTGCGTTTGTTCTGCAAAAACTTTTGATCCACTTACATGACGGCTCCCAAATTTTCCACCAGTACATTTCCACAACCAAAGAACAACATAGGGGGGTTCGCCATCCCAAAATGGTACCCCTTTCCCAAAAATTCTATATACACCTTTCCCGTAGCTCGGATTAGAAATTAGCTTTTCTAAGCAGTGCATTATGGGAACATCACCAGCCCACATTGGCTCAAGATGTACACCAAACCCTGTAAATAGCGCGAACCATTAGAAACGAACTACAAGTTGTGCTATTTGGAGGGACTATTTGAAGTTTTTAGTGTGTTTTATGAAATCGATCTGTTCAGACTTTAAGGAATCGCTACTCGGAGGTAGTGCGCTATATAGAGGGATGCAATTTACAGTTTCTGGTGTAGTATGTTACGCGGTGCTACCTAGGGGAGTAGTGTTTATACATGGAGTGGACATCGTGTGGACAAGGGGGTATTGTGAGGTTCAATCCAAGTATTATTTTTCAAAAAAATGTGGATCTTAATTGTTAAACAAAGCTCGCTGCAAGTCAAATGACCATTATGAACAGCTTTTTCGACCATTGATTTTCTATCTAATATTTATACTAGATGTAAAACTCAGAACAAATTTAAAAGATAAAAGATTTAATAGTATTGTTGTTGCTTAGTTATTTTCAAACGTTACACTCATTCTATAAAAATAAATACTGAGATAGTAATGGCCATTCTCAAGTTATTATAACCTTTAAATGCGTAAAACAGTCTTATAAATAAACCTTCTATAGCATAAAGGAAGCTAGAATAGAATTAAATATCCACAATATAGCATTAACGTTTCGGATATAAGTTTGTAACGAATCGAAACAAAAGAAAATATAATCCCATAGCAACAGGATTACTTTGTTCTTAGAATAGTTTCAATTACGTGTCTTATTGTAGCATTTTTATCATAGATAAAGCAGATTTCAAAGGTTTTACCACACTCGTGACACTCGTTGACCCATACCAATATCAGTATGAGCTAGACTTACATCAGCATAGTCATACTGATATTGGTTAGTTATTCACACTATACTAGTATCAGTATACCATAGTGACATCAGTAGGCAATGTTTAACTGATGCCAGTAGCCTATACCCCATAAATCAGTTTAAATTACAGCTTCATCATCATACAACTATGATAAATCTGAACTGTTTAACCGACACCAGTTAATATCACACTGATATCAGTGTCCCAATTATAAGTATATAAAATTGATTACTGATACATGTATCAGTATATTTATTCCGCCCAGGGATAGGATATTGTGAAACAGAAAACGTTTCAGTTATAAATTTTGAAACACAATGTAGCCAGGTGCAACACAAACTCACCTTTGATTAAAAAAAAGTAGAAGAAAAGAAATAAAAGAAGAAGTGCTAGCATTTGAAAGGTAGGAATTAATTAAGGCAGGCCTGGGATAAACACGTATACAAGCGCTCCTTGAAAACTAATTCCAAACACAAAAAATGGTAATAAAAATGTATCCAAGAGGGAAATCAAACGATACGAAAAGCGTGCGTTTTATCAGCAAAAGCGACCGACTTAACGACATGTTCGAGAAATAATGATTGTGTTCCCATTTGAGATAAGGCCTCCAGGTCCACGTTTTACATCGCAATCAATCATAATACAAGCATAAACGCGTAAATAATGCATGCCCTCATTACACGGCTACAAAAACCGTATACTTGTATACTAATGCACAGATAGCATTTTAGCATTCCCCGTGCTATATTTATAGCGCCACGTTGTCAGTTAGAACAGGCGTTAGCACGCAGCATATTGCAATTGATTTTGGTCATCGGGATGGCGCCTAGAACCCGCGCGTTTTATGATGCATTGTGGGGAAATCATCATTAAAACAGCAAAAAACATAGTTGTGAAGGTATAGCGTTCACGCTAGATAGCAACTATTTAAAGAGCCGTAGATCTGGTGTTTTTAGCCTGGTATTTTATTTGTTTTGTGTCACGCACTCCTTGAATAAACATCAATTACGCATGCGCCTAGCGATTAATTGTTTTCTTAGTTTACATTTAACATAATGGAGGATTAGTGTTTACTGAGCCCCCCCCAGGAAAGCAACCGACGTCGAAGATAGAAACCACCCATAACAACAACAAAAAAGTATGGAATATTAATGAGAAGGCGCAATATCCTAAAAACGTTTCCCTGCGGAAAATCTAATTTTACTAAAAAAACGCCTTTTTATCGATATGTATTCGTTCCTATAGAAGAGCATTATCGTATTTGGTAGGATACAAAAAAGGGTGTTACCCTACATGTAATACGCGTGTTAAAGCTTCGATTTCACGATGAAAATTTCAACAGTACGTTATATGGCTCAACAGTTTCAATAAATGTTCCTGACCTTTACCGTGAAATTCAAGCCAGAGAAAGAGCGTGTTTTTATTGGTTCTAGTTTGGAGTGGTATAGTGTTTAATAGACCCAAAGGCAACTAAGGTCATAAAAAGTCTAGAAGTACATTAGGTAAATTATACTAGGAATAGAGAACATCGAGGCCATTTTTTGGTGGTCTCCTTAAGCAGGTTTTACTGTATTTTTTGGAAATTATAACTCCACAACCTGTATGCTCTAAATGCATGTAACAATAACAATGTAATTAAATCCTTACAAACAGATCATACTCTGATGTTGGCATTATTCATTAGATTTCGTTACAAGTCTAGCTGGATTAAAACATGTTTCCCAGGAAGGGAAAGTAAATTTGAATAAGGAATTTGCTGCTGTTGAATTTTATCAAACAAATTTAAAAGAATAAAAAACCCAGTATTATCAACCTCAGCATAACTGATGCTTGTTACACAGGCATTTTGCTTTTTTTCTGTTAAATTTTCCTGACTTCCCTGACCTGTGGCCACCATGGATCAGCATATGTTGATGGAGCCTGCTTTTTAAATTGGTGCATTTTTACCTAAGACTTATATCACTCGCACCGGGTTTATGTAACCAAACATAACTTTTAGAAATACAAATGTATGGTATTGCGATTGCCAGCTATTCTTGTCAAGGGATGAAAAACGGCGAGAGAAATATTAAACAGATCCAACATAAAACAGATAGAGTTTGACTTAGGAAAAACAGAAGGGATGACAGTTATTCCAGGTATTTTTTTTAAAAAAGTGATTCAACCCATCACAGGCTATGACCTTGACTTTGTAGTTACTAAGACAAAGATCAGTGCTACTAGTCTTTGTTTTAATAAACAATTCAACTTTAAATAAACAATTAAATTGTTAAATAATTATCCCATGTCTGGATTAAATATAACAGATCTTTGAAACAATATGATAAGTGAATAGCTTAATTGTCAATAGTGAGATTTAGCTGTTTTGTACAACTATACTTAATCGACAGCACTGGCCCTAGCAATCGACACCAGGATTATTAATATGATTAATAATGTGAGAATATTAACCATATTAATCACATGAATGTTCAGGTTCAAAGTGCCATTGAATAAAGACATCGGAAATGCCCCTGAATATAGGCAATCACCGAAAGCATTGTAGCAATGCATGATTGCTTACCACCATGACAATGCTACATTAAGTATATATATCGCACGGAGGGAGGTTGATGTCTTCAGGTTTGTATTTTCAGATATACATGTATATACCAATTCCCGTGCGATATGAGATATATATACCCGGAGAATTTTCCCCCTCAGTTTGTTTCATTTTGGTTGACCCTTGGGTATGTCTTAGGAATTTTGGTTGCCCCGAGTTTGTCTCAGAACTTTTGGTTGACCCCGGGTTTTTCTCACAAATAAAAACCCCATAAAACAATAGGGGAACTCAGATAGCTGAGCACTCCTGGACACTTGAGCAAATTGAAAATTGAGCACTTGTGCCATGCATGCGCAAAACCACTCGTTCGAAAAAATTTTGCACACAACTAAGTGGACCTGAGATCTGCTCAGTTAAGCACGAAAATTTTTCAAACGAGTGGTATTGCGCATGCATGGCACAAGTGCTCAATTTTCAATGTGCTCAAGTGTTCACGAATGCTCAGCTATCTGAGTTCCCCTAATAGAAAAAATTCTCCTGGTATATATACATGTAATGTATATTTGACCTTAAGCTAGATTTTTCGCAGTTACCCTACTGTTTTGCAGTGATGAAAATAAGGTTATTTCCGGACAATGCCTTCTTTACAAATACAGTGAGAGATATATAATGTATTTGCAGCGTTCTCTCAAGGCAGTCACTGTCCCTGAAAGTCCTTGTCCTACATTGGCATCTTTAGAGCCACAGCAGCAAGTTGAACTTTCCATCGACTACCATCTCCAAGATCATTGTTATCCCACTGTCCACAGCTATGAAAGTAGTTGTCTATATTCAATCGATGCTGTCTTGAGTACTGTATAAGGGCATCTGCAATGTGCTTATATTTTCAAAGAATCTCACTGTTAAATATCACACAAAAAATCCAGAACTCGTCCATATGGCCATATTTAATGTGGAGTTGTTTACTCAGCTCAGCCATATATAACAGAGGAGGACAAATGCATAAAATTTGGTATTTTTTGCTTACTAAAAGACCATAACTTCCAGTTTAACAAGGTCGCTGCATTGACGCCCTCAACCATTTGCGGGGGGTAAAGTCTCAAAACCCCACCCCCTTGACATCTGGAAAAAACGACACCCCCATCTCTCAATGGCAGGGTAGAGAAATAGAGGGGAATTATACACCTACCAGCACATCAATCTCGTATGGAGGATTCCCGAAAACCCTGAAATCTCCCATTATAATTCACGTGGTGGGAACTTTGCCTAATATTTCAATTTTTTTTTTTGCCTGACATCCAATTTGGGGTTTTGGCAAGGTTAACAAAAGCATGCCATGCAGAACTGCATTTATATACACCCACAGAAATAAATTGAAGATTCCCAGACTTACTAGGAGAAGGTGAGTTTTTGGGTTGTCATATCGAAGGAGTTTGGATATGGTTTTTCTGCATTCACAAACAACCATTTTTATCATAGTTGCGATGAAAGATTACAACACATGACAAGGACAAATAAAAAAGCGTTCATCAAATTTTGCTAGAAATATGGCGGGAGGAGCCCATCACGCCTCTTTAATATGGGTTTCACGCTTGCTTAATAATGTTTCTTTTTTTTTTGCAGGCCTATCCATCCTCTACACCTACTTTCATTGCCTTCCCTCAACCCCCACGAACTACAGTACGAGTCTAAGCTATAAAACATCAAACTGACTGCAGAAGTTGCCAAAAAAAATGTACCAAAATTCGATTACCGTACGACAAGACGACAATTATGATGAGCAAATAAGCCTTCGGAGACCTCGTAAAATTTTTACCCTCACATGGGATAGAGAGAATGGGCTTATGACTACCAAAACTCAAACGGTGGAAAATCAGTGACTGGTTTCCCATATAGAATCATTGTCACATCCAAAAGACTTTTAATGCTGCAGTTAAAAAGCGAACATAAAAATAGGAACATGCTAATGTGCGAGAATTTAAAAATAATCAAAAAAACGAAGAATAAGGGATTTTAGTTCCGGTATTTGTACATACGTGTACGTGTATAGTGTATGCAATTGGGAGCCTATAAACCTAATGAACAAATCCCACTAGTCTTCATTGTTTCATTCTGCTAAGCAAACATTTTTAGAAAAACTTTTTAACTAAGTTTACAAATGCAGATCTCAGCATTTATACACAGTGTTCATTTTGATGAATATATAGCGCAGTCTCGGTAATCCGACGGCTTGAATTTCTGGCAGTATATAATTCACTCTCAGTTTTTTCGTTGTGTGTTTCATATTACAAAACAACCGAGCATCACATATTTTTTTAAGCCAAACAATATGTGCAGTCTTGCCTATGCAAGTACACATACAATCAAGAATAAAGTACTGCATAGCTAGTGTTCATGCATTTACAATCTGTTCCGCTAATCCGACGTTTTCTCATAATCCGACAGTATCCCATCTGGTGTCAAAATACAGAGACTGCACTGTATGTTTTAAAATCAAACAATAACACTGGACTGCACTTTCCCTCTTTCGAAATTCTAATTTGTCTTGGACGAAATAAAAATCGGACAAATTATTAAAAAAATTTTGCATGATTGAGTGACAATTTCAAGAGGTTAACATTAGCATCGAGACTGTGGGTCTGTGTTTTAATTGACATGGATGATATTTAGAAGCTGAATGCTTCCTGTCATATCGTTAATGCGCTTCATTTAACGTACAAGTAGATCACGTGTTCAGTGGTCATGTTGTAACGGCGCTTCGTATAAACGTCGTTGTCTCTACATATTTAAATTTGTTGAGGACATGCGATTTATTCCCTTAACATTTCAATATTACCAGGAATTTATCCGATTTTTATTTCGTTCAACTCAAGATAGATTTCATGACCGGGACTAATGTGCTGACTGCAAACTTAAATCTATAGTCTTTAAACACAGATTTAGAATCTGCATAAATAAGAAGTAATCTTAGTATACAATAATTTTCATCGTGAACAAAACAATGAATTCTAACGTTTTTTTTCCCAATGCATGAAGACTGTATCCTAACTTTTTTAATATTAATGAAAGGATTTCGTAATATCAAGGCAGTTACCAGCGTAATTTCCTGATTTAATTATCCAGTTTAATTTAAATTATGCACAATGTTCGTTACAGGTCTAAGCAAATTTTCAGTTCTGAAAGAAGAAGATGATAGAAAATCTTGCTACACTAAAGCAGAAGCCGTTGAAATTCTTCAAATGTTAAAGGTAAAAACATTAGCCAAGATCTTATAATCGTGTTTGGACAAAGATGTACAAATTTAAGAACCAAATTCCCTTAGTAGCTTTAGAATAAATGAACTTCCATTTACGAAGTCTCAAAAGGCTTCGTCCGTAGCCCAAAAAATCGATGGAAACTACTGGTATTTTTCTCTCTTGGCATGAACCAATATAGATGATACAAACTCGAACAAACTTGTTTTCTTCCAAGAACTTAGATGTTTTCATATCATTTTTGAACTAAAATAAAATGCACCGCAGGCTATAACATCGTGCTCTGCAAAGGACTGCAAACCAATAAGATGGGATGTATTGGTTGCAAAATTCTTGAAGGAATAATACGGCACATAGATATCTAAGAAATGAAATTTTAAACTTTCCTGGCTATTTCAGGTTGTAATATAACGTCCCTTATCCATTATGATAAGGTGATTTTCTATCTTGTGACTTATGTTCTCAATCCTTGCATGCTTCCCTGCCTCAAGTGGGCAAGTCCATTTTCGCTTTCTCTAGGGAAAATCCCAAGATGAGTCACATCTTTTGTTCCTAATCATAAGTTGGCTTCCTATATAGAGCTGTGTAACTGTGTTCCAGCAATTAAAAGTAGTTTTTAAAAAAACCCAAATCTGCTGCAGTGATGCTGATTTAACATACACCATAACATTGTCTGTGGGAACCCTGTATACAAAATGTAATTATGAGATCTAATACTGTCCAAGCACCAAAACTCATAAGGTCACATTATGACGATAGGGATAAAACCTTCGAGAAATGACAATCGAGATCAACAATAATCATCTTTCTGGTAAAATTCAATTAGCCAACATCTCGTACAAGAACAACAAACATTATTTGTTTTTTTCTGGAAAATAGATTTCATCTTTTTAAAAACAGTGGTCTTCCACAAGCATGGTTTGGGGGATTTAGTTTTAATTGCATTTTGACGTCATAACAACAATATGTTCGCGTGTACTCTCGGAAAATGAAAACGTGCTTTAGGTTATGGAAGAGGATCAATAAGGAAACGAAATTATAATAACATAGTTGCACGGCACCAAATGTGCCTGATGGTAAAAATGCCAAACACACACCTGTATCCTAATAACGATAATCCAGTGTTATATAAACTGGCAAGTTTCATATCCTGAAAGTAATTTGAAAATGGCAGAGTTCATTTATTATATTAATATTCGTTCTGCATTCTTTGTATATGAACTCGCCACTACAAACATTGCGTATAAAATGTTAGGCAACAATATGCCCGCATTCTATAAATAGAAATTAAAATGCAATTAACTGAGCAACGCATTTGTAGGTTAAATATGTGCCGAAATATCCGTTTCACATATTTGTCTTCCATTTCCCATAAAAGTCTGTTGAAACTAGTTCGGTTTATTCGTTTTGCATTTTTTGGATATTATTGATATTTTGGTCAGAATTTTCATGAAACAGAGCTAGCTTCAAGCAAAGTGGTATTAAATTTCACCATGAATATGATGAAGTCAATGGACCAAATTGATAACAAAACCAAATCCAATTTCATGAGAGCCTGCTATAGATATTGGGTCTAGCTGGGGGTAACTTCGGAACGTGGGGCATGCATGTTTGGACTGATTTTATAAAATTCCTCAATTATGTTGAAAACATGAATGATACAAGACGGCTGTACAAGTTTTAAGAAACCATTCAAATACCAAAAAATTGTAAGGTTTAGAACAGAGTGGTCCAACTTTTAATACAGCGAGTTCCTGCCAGATATAGAATTGGCCAAATTGAATACAATAGAACCTGTCTAAAACATTCCTGTGTAAAATGATATCCTCTCTAAAATAATAAAACGTACCAGTCCCGTCTTGAGATCTATGTATTAATTAATAAACTTATTCCATAAAGTGATATTTAATAATTTTTATTGGTCCCAATGATTTTAAACGGAAAATGAACAATGGAACTGCAAAAATATCAAACATGGAGACATTAATGTCAAATTAAGAAACAAAAATGGCAGGGAGATGCAGGCCAATTAAACTTTTCTTGTGATACCCAATAACTACTGACTCATTTATACATGTACATGTACATGTACGCATGTATAAGGATTGAAAAAAACGGGGAAATTCCCTATTTTGCAGTTGTGTAAAAAGTATCGACCATGCAATAGCTAGTGACTCATGAAAGATTCAAAAAGGGGAAATTACCTATATTTTACACATGGTTACAAGAGTATTATTTTAGACAGGTTCTACTGTACTGCGTATGTATTTTTTTTTAATTTGGTAAAATAGAGGCATTTCCTGTATCACCCAATCCAATATATGGAGGTGAAACTGCTTTGCATAATCATGAGTGAGATGGCTTACAGTAAAAAACTCAAATCAATGCATTCCAAAGAATCAGAAATCGAAACCAGGAAGCTCATTTTAATTAATCCAGACACCTTCTGACCTTCTAGTCTACCAGGAGACAAGTAGAACGGAGAAAAGCATTCAATCTGTCTACTGAGACCTCCTATAATATATCAAATAATAAATTGTCTTCATAGGAATCAAATTCAATTCGCATTCCTAACGGCTAGATGAGCGAGAGAAGCATTTCGAAAAGACAATGTCTATAAAAGAGATCTTGAGAACTAATCGGTATAATTTATGACATTGCCTCTCCAATACGCAGGAGACATAAGCATATGACGTTACAATTTATGGCCTTTTCACTCCATATATTCTCGTCTACATGGGTTAAATTCATCGCTGTAGTCCGAGACCTATTCGAGGAAGTGTTACTGAATGGGCACATCTGAAATGCCAAAGAGTCTCCGAATTTAGGGCGTCTTGTTTGCTCTTTTGCAATCATGCAATATGGCCTATGTTATATCGGGTCTTGCACGTTGCATAACCTATCGTGGGATAGTTTTTTAGTTTTTTTGCATGATTGATATCTTGTAGTGTTGTCGGATAGGTCTCATACACTGAACATGTCTTTACAAAAAGGTTTATTCTCAAATTCGCAATCTAACAAGCTGAATTGAATTTCTGGAAGATTAACTTCTAGTGAATTAGAGAAGTTTAAATATTAATATAACTACATGTACATTTATATAAGGTGTATTTCTAAAATATTCAAAGTAAATTTTCACTTTTGATAATGTGGCATGGTTTAAAGGGAGAAGTGGAACCGTAAAGTTGGAAGTAAAATTTCTCATAACCACGTGATTTGGTGAAGAGGTTTATAGTAGAGTAAAATGTACTTGTTATAAGGATGGTCAGTAAATTTTGTGGACGAAATTCAAGGATTTCAACGCTTATCACTAAAATTTTCAAGGATCTCTTCCTTTATAGACAAAACATCACATCATTTTTTTCTAAAAAAAAACCAAATTCATTCCAGTGATAAAAAGACGATCCTTTTGGTCATTGTATAAAAAATTTCACATCGTAAATTCATGAGATTTTTTGGTGAAATTTCATAGAATATAGAAGAAATTTCTATCAACTGTTTCAATTTAAGGTATCAAACTAATAGTACAACCAAATCTCATTCCAGTGATAAGAAAGAGAAATTTTGGTCACTTTTTATTAAACCATAAAAAGACAATTTATTGAAAATATAAAATAAGAAGGATAATACCAAAATCAGTACTTCCACTAATAAACTTGATTCATGTAACTTATACAAGAACGTTTTTGAGATTTTCCTCATAAAACAGTTATAAGGCATTTTCATTTTTATAATAGTAGTTTTACATTAATTTGTACATGTATTCCAATTAACAGAAATTCCCCATTGCGGATCGGAAATTTCATTATCACATGAAATTACAAAATAATTCCAGACTTTTTCGAAGTGCTGGAAATTCCAGTGCATTTCCTAATTTTCCAGATGCCTGGACACTGTTATTAGGGCAATCATGACACACTTACGAGCATGTGCACGTGGCCAACTTCAAGGGGTAGGGGATTTTTATAAATCGTAAACGTTGGCAGATGTTTTAATGGGAGACATTAGAGCAGATGGTAATATGCTTCTGTACCAGTACTTAGCTAACAAGGATGAGCTTCAATAAAAAAAAATTGCACATTTAAGATGGTTTAATCTTAATGCTATGTAGAATGCCATGAAGAATGTATGGTGCAGGTTGCTTATGTTTTTGATGGAACCAAGATGTATAGTTTTAAAAATCAGAACCAAGAACAAATCAAGTTTACATATGGTTACATGTACTGTACTTAAAAATAAATTGCTAAAATAAAGTTGCTATAGTCTTAAGTGACCTTGCAAACATTATCAATGGACCTAACAAATTAACATTATCGTGCCATCTGATAACCTCATTCAATGCAGATTAGGGTCGTGGCAATTATAATTGTTGCATACAGTAAATCTGGGAAGTGACCACTTATGATTATGATCTTCCCACTGTGACGTATACAATTAGTGTAACAAACTAACAAGATATCGATTTCACTATTTTCTATTCCAATCCAGAACAACAATTAAAATAATTAGTTAACATAAAACTGGCCTCACAGTAATGGTTTATGAATCGTTACTATCTTGGAACAATTTCCGGAAGATCCAAGCCTTTTATTTCCTCAAAACAGTAGCACTAAAACAGGCAAAAGCTCCACTTTATTATCGTCTTAAGTGCATTAGTGCCAACTTCAATACCGCGTTTGAGTCTATAAATGGAGGTTATAAACAGCATAGGCCTAATACGATTCAAAAACATCAAGTTGCCAAACAAACATGCCAGCAACAGTCTGGGATAGACCACATTACTAACTTGAAGGCATCTATTCCCAATACTGCTCGTGCAAAACTTGCAAATTGCGGTTTGCCATGTCCAAATATTTCAACTTTAAACATTCATTGTGGTCTGATAAAGAATTGTTTTTTTTAAAAAATCGATACCCTTGCACGTATGGTGTTATTAAACGAGATTATCCACCACATTTTTAAATATACGTGCATCATAAAATACAGTGCCAGGCATAAGTGATTTTTATCGTACAGTACCATGATATGGGATTAATAATGCAAAACATTCGCTTATTTTGGGTTGATGCATATTGGGACAGCGTTATATATCTTGCATGCATAAAACATGCTCACTTTGGTGATTGAATAAATGATACATTGCACATATGCATACAAAAATGCTTATTTTAGTGATGGAATGGCACTGATGGAGGATGTAACTGGCGTCATATAGCATCCAGATGAATACCATGGTTCTCCCATAAATGATGTTTTCAATTTCCCTGACCATTCTGGTTCAGAAAGTTTTATAAATATGGCAATATACCAGACAGCTGTTTACAGAGCACAATTTACAATATTCAGCAAATTGCAAGCAATTCCCCATTTTAAATACAGTGAAACTTTGGAATTCAGCTGTAAAGATTCAGCTAAAGTGATGACCATAATGAATCAGATATTATTATCCTAATGAAAATGCACAAATATATATGTTGCAATTTTAAATGTTTTTTAACATAAATTAAACCGAAAAATATGTATAGAACTCGTATACAAATACATCTACATGTATGTAGATGTAGCCATTTTTACTTTATATTGGGTGTACATGCATCATTCTAAATACCTTTTCTAAATGTTAAACATGCATTCACTATGCTAATGTATTTTATTTGCCATTTATCGCTTTCATTTTGGGATTTCCCATTTGGTGAAATTTCATTTCTACAGCATGCTTTTGACGTATACGCTCTTCGCAGGTAAAACCGTGATTTTGTCTCAAGAAACCAGTGCGCATGTCGCGTTTCGTAGGGAATATGCTATAGGGAGGTAGTTTGTTCTATAAAATCGATCCGTGCCGACTACGAGGGTACGCTACTCCCAGGTATAGTACGCTATATGGAGCAGGTTCCACTGCAGTTCTTTACAGGGCTTTATTGGACGTGTTAAGGGTATATTTTTACATCCCCTTAAAAGCGGTTTTTTATTAAGTTTTCGGCGTCATTTTCCGGGGAATTAGGCCTGCTCTTATTTACTTTAGCCATTAACAATCGCTCAAGCCCTGTGAGAGAGATAAGATACATAAACACACCTCAAAGCGTTCAATGAAACAGAATCGAGTGCACTTTATCGATCCTTAGAATTGGATAAGGGTTTCGAAGGTACCTCTACTTTCTAAGAAAAACATGAGATAACCTTTCACCTCGTTTCCTCAGATAATGGTATTGTTTATAAATACATTGTCATCTCAAAACAAAGAAAAGGTAAGCCTACATGTAAAATCGATACATGTGGTCGCTATTTAGAGGTTTGCTATTCACAGGTTTTACTGTATACCATAATTTCAATGTAGGATAAGTATTGAATACAGCGAAACCTGTGAATAGCGTAAACTACTTGGGTCATATCATAAGTTGCGCTACTTAGAGGGAGCAAGTTATTTGTAAGTGAGGGTTCGTTACTTCCAGGTAGTGCGCTATATATAGGGACGCAATTTACAAGTTTTGGTATAAATCATTTATAAACTATAGGCCTGCATTTTTACATAAAAAGTGGGCGATGTTAAGTCCTATACGCCGCTAGTAGGTGCTGAACGTGACAAAAGTGTAATTTGACTTTGGCAAGGGCTCCAATACAAATTTTCAAGGGCAAATTGAAAAAAACGTCTAAAATCTTATTCTTCTTAGAAAAAAGTAGCCAAACTGACTTACTGAATCACAAACGCCAGGTTGATAATCTTAAAATGCACAAATATCCCATACAGAAACGTACTGTGGTTACTGTACAAGTACAGTACAATTATACCAGGTATTACGATTATACATGTAGTACTATATTAATTTTTTTTAATTTTTTTTTTAAACCGTTTCCTCTGAAATGCAAAAACGCCGGGGAATTACATCCGTCGCATTTCTTAAAAACAGCCATAATAATAATAATAATAATAATTTATAGTGTAGTGTAGTGAGAGGGGTCAAGGATGGCGGATATTTCGACATTATATCCCGTATAAAACGTAAATCCAAACAATATATCCAGGTTCTGTGTTTCCGTGGCGCCGTATAGATATCCAGCATATTTTTTTTCTCTCTCAAAACGAACTCGGGTTTAATCCAAATTGTAGTTTTAATCCAGATTTAATCCACGGGCGGTCGTTAGTCGTTAATCCGTTTAAAACAGCGGCTAATCCACAAAACGATAATCCAAGATGGCGCGTCTTAATCCAATGCGGTCGAGTCGTATAATATATCCATGAAAAATGCAGCGAATAAAACCAAAACATAAACGTATTTCCATGGTATGCTCCGTTAATCCAGGGTGCATTGGGGCAAAGGGCTTCAATTTCACATAATCCACCTCGTTGAAAATGCATCACAACAATAACTTACTCAAACACAAACACTGCATATTCCTCATTTTTTTTTCTTTCTTAATAATCCACTCGGTGTTGGGCATGGTGACAAACAATATGGCCGGCACGATTTTATTTCTTAAGAAATACACCCCTGTGACCTCAGACAAGGTCATGAGCACTGGGGGGTTTTAAGCCCCACAACTAGGCTTAAACGACACTATATAGGTTTTTTAAATATTTCACCTAAGGTTAATTCATAAATCCCAAACACTGAAGGATATTTTTAATTGCCATGCTTGAGATGGCCCTTACTTCAACATGCATTACGATATAAGAAAGTGGTATCTCCCTGTTTAAAAAAAAAAAAAACAATGCTGAATACCCATTGAAACATGTGCTAATTCAGCCTTTTTTTAGGCTTCGACTGAGCTCAAATAATGTCATGTCACAACTGGTTCCATTAGTGTCTTAATGAGGTGTCACTCACCCCCAGTGACCACACGCTCGTTGTTATCGATAAAGTGGGTATTACACGATATGAACAAGAAAATAGACGATAGTCGAGCCTTGTGTCCATTGTGTCCAAAAGTGCAAAATACGAAATGCCAACAACATCAACTTAAATTTACACAATCGGCATATTGGTAAAACAACAATGATAAATAAAGATTAGACACTAGTGGCGATGCTACATGATGACCTGCTAGACACTGTCTATAGTAATAGTGTGGACAAGAAGCTTCAACATGGCGGTTAGCCAATCATCTTTGGCCTGTAAAGGAGGAATTGTTAAAAGGCCCGATAAAAGTTATTGTATTTAGGCTTATTACCCTCTGGAGAAACCTATACATGTACATTGTACTGAATACATGTAATATTACATTTTCTCCATAACTTACAGAAATAAATTACATGTAATGAAAAAAAAAAAAAAAATTGCCAATGTTCATCCCGTTTTGGTGCATCCAGCTGATTATTTTTTTAAAACGTATTCCAGTTATTTTATAAATAAATGTGTTTTTTTAAACTCTTTTGATGGGAACACGTACACTGCCCTTTAGCGGCTAGGCGATGATATTACAACATATCAAAAACAAACATTTATTTATACATAAAATAACTTGAGGAAATTGATTAAAAAAAATAGCCAGTCGGATGCAGCACAAAAACGTGATGAATATTGAACGATTTTTTTTTTCATTAATTTGTTTTATATTAAAAATAAATAAATGTTATAAGTTATGGAGAAAATGGCTTTTGAAAATTAAACATTACATGAAGGACTTTCTCTAGAGGGCAATTGTAAATATGTATTTCTGGGCTCAGTTCGGTTCTTTTGCGATGGTCCATCCTTCCCCCTCTTTTAATCATATCATTTAAAAATCAATCATTACATGTACGTATTTTTTAATCATTAAATGCTCATTTCAGCCTGGGCCCTTCCTTCCAATGCAGGCCAAAGTAGTCTTTAAGTTGGGTAAATGGATGTGGTACTCACCCGTGGGAGTATCGTTGTGCCCTGGCGGGTGGCGGTGGGTAAAGTCCGGCGGGCGGATGTGTCCTAAGCAGGCTGTCGTCCCTCTCGTGTATGTGTATGGCCGAACTGGCCGTGCTGGGTGTGGTCGGTTCATAGTAATCCGTCTTCAGGGTTCGCTCTTCGATTTTGTTTTCGGCGCTCTGAGCCTTCGACGCCGACTTGATGTCGATAAAGGCAACCGTCGCACACACACCGTTCTCCTCATCTTTCTTGGGCAGCAATTTCACGCTCTGGACACGTCCATATCTGAAATTAACAAAAAAAACAATTCATGTTACAAATATTACAAGGATTCAAATTAGAGCTACATTGAACCCAATAAGGCCTCCATTCCCTACAATCCTCCTTTAACGTGCTTTTTTATTTAGTCCCACATCAATGCTAAATGATTGGACCATACACTGGTTCAGCACCCTCTGGTGGTGTATGGGCTTTTAGTTTAGTCTGCTTCTTAACGTTACATGAATTATTCAGTTTTTACTCAGATTCAGCACCGTATAGGCCTTTGGCTTATGCCGTATTCTCACTACACCGACTTTGACCGACTCCCGACTTTTGACGTCACTAGTCGGGAACGGAAGAAAACA
>JAQGCC010001841.1:0-21123 GCA_034698905.1 Xestoiulus laeticollis | reverse complement strand
CACGATCCATATCCATGTAATCAAACAAACACCATGCGCTCCCTTCTAACCAAGTTAAATAAAAGGTTTTAAAAAAGATACCCATTGTATTCTCCCAGATTCTACATCAACAGAATGTAGCAATCGGGTGATACTGCCAAGAAAATCGAATAAACACATAACCCGAACGTGACTGAATCCAAATTCAGATACAGACACTATAGGATAAGCTTAATTTCTTGAAGATTTTGATCTGTCCTCCCTTGTCATTGTTCCCTATCGTATAATGTGCATGCATCTTCTGTAAATTACATATTTCCCCGGTTCGTTCGGGGGTGGTTTGCAAACTTCCCTCATTATTTTTGTATCTTTTTTTTTCATTTATTTGCCGCCAAACATTCACCTACCCTCTGCTAAAACTCTGTTCAACAGTCACCCTCTCCCTTGATTCCCATTAACGATGTAAACCTGCCTAGATCACTCACTCGCGATTTTAATTTTGATACAAAATGAAAGCAGGAATGCTTATTCGAGCGACTTTGTCAACTTTCGCACGTTAGAATGATGGATGAGGTGTCGACTATACGGACACTTCTACACACAGTAGGGTCTACACAAACGCACACACACTATAAAAAAGAAGGGAGAATGCTTGTTAATATGCAACTTTGAATAGAAATTACCATGAAAGTTGTGCGACGAGATCAAAATGCACTTCTTTATAGTCGATAAAGCAAAAACCAAAAATAGTAAAAATTGTATCGGTTAATCCCAGGTATAATATCCTAATGAGTCTCTTCTAATATCTCAAGAAGCGCATGTAATATAATCAAAGCATGAATAAAATAAACAAATTATTTTAAGATTTGAAAAAATGAAATTGAAAATGAAATTACAGAGCATTTTCTTTTTGTAGGAAATTATCAATGATAGGAATTTTTTTATGTACAGTGTATATGGTGTTCTGCAACAGAATTAATCTACGGAACGCAGTAATATATTGTGAAATCGTTAATTTTCCCAGTCTCAGTAATTTTGGTTGAAATTTAAACTTTTCAATAGAAACTGAAAATAACAAATCACACGATACTTGTACGGGGCATATTGTCAGAATTATATTTTTACAAAACCATCGAGCTGAAATTTAGATTGCGGAATGTCTTCAGTCATATATGCATTTCCAGTACTGGTCACATCGTAACGGCGCTTGATTGAATAGTCATGGAGTGTACCACATTTCGTCCTCCTAGTGCCCATGCGCACATCAATCATACCATGAATTTGTTCGGCAAGGACATGTACAGTAGCAGAGTGGCGCAGTGGAAGCGTGCTGGGCCCATAACCCAGAGGTCCGTGGATCGAAACCATGCTCTGCTAACTTTTTATATTTTTCTCGATTCACATACATGTATTACCTAATCAAATTTCAATCCAATACGCTAAATGCCTTTAGCCTACATTGTTTATATGATTCGCAGGTTAATTAAATGATGCAATCCTCTCTTAAATTCATGCAATACTCCCGCGAAAATTCAAAAACAAATGTTGAACATTTTCATAAAAAGATAGATTTACTGCTTCATATAGATAAATAATTAGAGATTTTTTTAACATGTATCTTTTTATAAAATTTGTGTTTCAATAGAAAGAAGCAGAAATAATTCAAAATTTTCCCCATAGAAAAGAGCAGTGTGTAAATCATCTTAAATTGTTTTGTCTTCAAGCTGAAATTTAGAAACATGGTATGTATCACATTTTGTCCTATTCCTTCCTGGTGCCCATGCGCACATCAATCTTACCATGAATTTGCCCGGCCTAGATCTATACAGTAGCAGAGTGGCGCAGTGGAAGCGTGCTGGGCCCATAACCCAGAGGTCCGTGGATCGAAACCATGCTCTGCTAACTTTTTTAATATTTTACTCAAATCATATTACCTAATCAAATTTCAATCCAATACGCTTAATGCCTTCAGCCTAAATTGTTTATATGATTCATGGGTGAATTAAATGATGCAATACACCCGCGAAATCTAAAAAAAATATTTGAATATTTTCATAAAATGTTAGATTCACTGCTCCCAGTATATACTAATAAATAATCAGAGAATTTATGAACATGTATCTCTACAATTTGTGTTTCATTAGAAGCAGGAATAATTCAATTT
The DNA here is from genome assembly GCA_034698905.1 of Xestoiulus laeticollis. Lineage (NCBI taxonomy): Eukaryota > Metazoa > Arthropoda > Diplopoda > Julida > Julidae > Xestoiulus > Xestoiulus laeticollis. The sequence continues at coordinate 18,980 of JAQGCC010001841.1, read as the reverse complement.
TTTTCCCATAGAAAAGGGTGGTGTGTAGATCACCTTAAATTGATTTGTCTTCAAACTGAATGCATTTAGTTAAATCGTTACTGCGCTTTATTTGTTAAGGCATGTCCCACATTTTGTCCTCCTATTGCCCATGCGCAGATTTAACTTACCATGGATTTGCCCGGCCAAGACCACTACAGTAGCAGAGTGGCGCAGTGGAAGCGTGCTGGGCCCATAACCCAGAGGTCCGTGGATCGAAACCATGCTCTGCTAACTTTTTTTTTAATAGATTCATATACCGTAAATACTCGAATAAACCCGGGTATGGGAGAAATGACAGCGTCTGATCACGTGAAATTGATTATGACGACATGTAAGTAGGCCCACTGTGTGACTGTAATTCGTCATACATGTATTAATGTTACTATCAATTTTAATAGTCAAATAAAAATACCATTACCGTAGATGCTTGTTTCTGGTAAGTTTATCTTAACTTAGAGAAATCTATTATTAATTTAAAATTAAATACCAATAATAATACAAACTAATAAAGTTTTTTTTAAAAATTCCCTATTATTCCCTAGTAGCGAGGCAATTTCTAGTTGTTTTCACTGTGGGTAGGTGGCGCCACTTCCTTAACACTTGTTTGATTTTAACGTGCCTGTCCTAGTGGGATACCTGACAATGTGGAGGTAATTACTATGATTTTTGCTTTCTTTTACTTATTTTCGCATGGATGGTAGACTTTTTACTGTTTTGGGAACACCTCCTGTATCTTCTTATGCTAATATTTACTATAATGAGATAGCCTTGACTAGTTCAACTATCAAAACTTCTTCTGGAGCAAACTGACCTCACCGGTATTTCTCGGACCGGTCAGTTTGTTGTGTCTGCTTTATTGTTGACTTTCACTCTATTCGCATACTGCGCGACATATAAATCATTTGTTGAAGTATCTAATGAAATATGGTTAAATAAACAGTATGCGCTATATTTATAACCCACTTTGTTTTCAAAGAAAGCGCTTTTTTCATTTATTCTGCGGCCAAATGAATTCCCGGGGACCAGGTATGCTATCAATACACCATAGGTATTTCCTCATTATGGTTTGCCACAGGGGGGCGCTGGTACAATGCTCGCCTTTCTATGAATTTGCAATGACAGTTAGCATCATTTGCAAATTAAATAGCTGCATGTATTACTAACAATTATTTAGTTAACGGAAGCGAGTAAAATTATACTATTGGTTGTTCATTAATTATACTTATTTATTCTTCGTGTTAACAAAAATAGTCTAACCTGCAAATGATTTAAATATAGTCTACATGCATACTGTAGAAGTAATCGTGCATAAATAGTTATTTTTATTTTGTATTTAAACTATATATTTAACTATATTTTACTATATATTTAAACTTATTGTTTTTTATCATTTTTTGTTTTCAAATTTAAGATTCCTTCCATTTTTGTCGGAATTTCTATGTGCATTTTTATGTATAACCTATACATGTACATGTACATACATTGTACATGCATTTATGAGATAAAACATAGGCTGACATTAATTGCACATTGAAATAAACTTGAAATAAACTAGGCTGGATATTGTTGCCACTTGAGTGGTGATTTGCAGTGTCTCATAATCAGATATATTACATGTTTTAATGAATTTAATGGTAAAATAAACTACAATGAAACTAAACACATGGCTGATTAAAGGTAATGTAATGTATGCTGAATGCATGACATGATAATAGAATGCATCTTATTGATTAAGTCTATCATGTTTTTTTAACCTGAGGACAACGGCCCCCAAGGGTGCTGTGCCTAGGTCTCAGGGGGTCCGTAAACATCAATAGAAAAAAATGTCATTTATGTTCACATTTGCTAACAGTGACCTAATATTTTGTTCAATTCTGGATGAAATAACTCATGTACTGTATCCCTGTGATTTTTAATATTCTGATTGCACTGTAGTTCAATGTATTAATATCTAGTTTATTTGTAACTATAAGTATCAAATTTTATGCTTTTAAAACATCGAGTTGAAATCCCTATCTTCTTCAGACTGTCAAATAACCTGTAGGCCTATTCGCATGAATTTGATTAGGTATAACCTTGAACTTCAATGCTCGTGCTTGAACCAATATAATGAATATAATTACATGTGACATAAAGTAAAAGTGAACCTATAACCATGTTTGCTACTCCCATAAATAATTAATTTGAAATGATCCAATATTTCACTGAGTTTACAAGCAGTTTCCAATTTGTAAATTACATCGCTTTAAAACAGGTTTAGTATATACATGTACAAGTATTCATATATAGTTACTCTCAATAATTCTTTGAAAGGCTATGTAAAGCTGTCAAGCACAATGTTGGGTCTAACCGAGTGTGGTTTTTCTATCTTTGTTTGCTATTTGTTATTCATCTTTTGTTTTTAATATTGTGTTACATGTTTTCATGAACTTGTTTCTTGAATTGGATTTCTGTGCTAACTGTACTAACTGTATGACTGTACGAAAATGAATTAAATTGAAAAAGTGCTGAAGTTAAGGTCCAAGTAGTTTAAGATATCTAGTCCAGGTCTCTGCATTACATGTGTAATTAAAGCTATATTCAAGAATCTTGTTGAATCCCGAATGAGTTGTGCCTATATATAAATAGCAACTGGCAGAAAATAGAATTTTTACAATAATGACAGTGTAGTTGGACATAATGAAATTATTATTACAAATACAATATCGACAATGGTAACTACATTATTCTTAATTGTTACAGCGGAGAATACAAGCTTATAATTTACAGGAATATCCTTAATAATACATTTTAAACATGCAAATTTGTAAACTATGCCACTGTATACATCTATTCAATTTCCCACCATCTCACTACCATTTCCCTCCATCACACATTAAAAATGTAATAAGTTCTAATGCATAGTTTTATTCATCTTGGGTGTCGTTAAAAATGGCATTCAACCAGTTTTATGTACTTGAAACTTTCAAAGAATGCATATAATAAGCGTTCAGTTTAGGTATTACGACGTAACTGCAATGGATTATAAGTTTTCATTACATCGCTAGCAAAGGATAAATTCCCAAACGTTGATTTGCCTCCAATTTGCGCTTTATTACAAAATCGAAGCCAGGGATCTATCATCTTTTGTGGAAAATCCTTGTAGAAAGTTGCCAATCCCACTCAACCCAGGTATTTATTAGTACAGGATTTTTAGTTTGCTTTTATGCTCCGAATTACCCTGCCTTGCCTTTTACATTCGTTTACACGTCAGGCCCAATTATCCTCTATCCTCTCGAGCCTTCCTCCTTGCATTTGCAGTATAATCTAACATTAGTTTGAACATAATTAATCCCATTTGGTAGAGAGCGTAATTTGAAAAGCCATCTGCGCTTCTGTTGCTACTGTAAAATTCGTAGTCGATTTAAGCAACCGCAGTTCATAAATTCATGCCAGGTGAGTGAGCCAAGGTTCTGGTATTACGATCGTCCATGGTTGTTGTTGGAATTTTCATCCTGGATGATCGGTTTATGGATCCTAAGGGATGAATCCACTGAGCAATAATCCCAACAGAAGTACGACTCCTCTTGCTAAAGCATTTCTGTTTTTAACGCACTTCTCACGAAATGCCTCTAAACGCAAAAGGTCCTGTTTTATTGTGCCAGTTTTTCACCGATCGATGGTTTGTCTTTAGCAAATGGTCAAGGGGAGATTCGTCGGACCCTTTTTAGACAAGAATGTTTGCTTCGTCGTTATTTCGATGTGAACAAAAGTGACATAAAAGTTTCAAGATTGCCACGTTTGCTGCATTGGCTTAGCAACTTTTAAGGTGTTATTTGGCCTAGAACACTATAAAATAAATTTCATCTGTGAATTAAAGAAGGAAATATATAGCTATATGGTACTTTTGTTTTCCTGAAACCTGTAAAAGGAGAAATAGTGAGAGCTAATGCAATTTTTTAAAGCCTTTTTCAACCCTTTCCTGGAACTTGGAAGCCATCTATGCCGAAAATGACAAAGGCCACTTTACTAGGCATTCGTTATCTGATTCAGATACTGATTGTATACGTCCAGATTGTATACAGGGTGGTCCAGCTAATACCGACCTTAGAAATATATTCCAAACGAAGAAGTTATTAAAAAATGTAAACAGAGAAAAGTTATTTGTTTGAAGGGGGAAGCTGTGGAATCTGTGTTCTGCCGAAATCAGACGATGCATTCAAGGTCATTGCAAGGTCAACTTTGTTTTTTTCAATACAAACCCACACATTTTACCACTGATTCGGTATCTGTGCATTAAAACAAGTCACATTTGCTTAAAGCATTATTTTCATGCGACCAATATTTGCAAAGTTATGGGGTAATTTGCATGAACTACAATGTCATAAAATCAGTTGTAAATATGATCCAATGTGCCCGTAATCTAATTTAGAAGTGTCCTAGTGGAATTGTCTAGGACACTAAAGCAGAAGTGATAACCATTAAAAAAATCTGTGGTACATGTGTATAAATTCCAGAAAATACAATGACTATATCATCATACATTGTATCACATTACTTGACAAGTGATCAAGTTCAATGTAAACTGAATTCAGTGCACATTCAAGTTAAAGGTAATTCAATTCCTCATTGATTATTTAAATGCATTGATTGCAACATTCTAATTTGTTATTTGTATCCTTTTTGTACAAAATTTACCGTCATATCAATGTTTTCAGCAGTTTGCAAATTACCCCCTATCTTTGCAAATATTAGTTGCATGAAAATAATGCTTGAAGCAAACGTGACTTGTTTTAATGCACAGATTCCGAATCAGTGATAAAATGTATGGGTTTGTATTGAAAAAAACAAAGTTGATCTTGCAATGACCTTGAATGCATCGGCTGATTTCGACAGAACACAAATTATTCAGCTTCCCCCTTCAAACAAATACCTTTTATCTGTTTACATTTTTTAATACTTCTTCGTTTGGAATATATTTCTAGGGTCGGTATTAGCTGGACCACCCTGTATAGCTAGTGCCTTCCAAAAATCACAAGCAGTTAAAGGTAAAAAGGTCCATAGATTTGAGCTGTAATTGATGAATTATGGTATTTGACTGGCAAATACATGTACATTTAGTTTAATTTAGCATAATTATGCTAACAAGCATGGGTTATAAATTAAAACAAGTAAAAATGGTAAATTCAATTTGATTATTCAATCTGCAAGATTCCCTTTTTATTTTGTTTGGGGTAAGGTTGTTGTTGAGGAATGTTTGGTTTAAATTGTTTACATTGGCTAAACCCACATTGATCCCACAAATTTATAGCTATTGGCTATTTGTATTGTTCTGGATAACACATTATTGTAGTCTTATGCCAACTCTGCTCATACAAACAATTCAGTAGCAGAAATGTTTCGATTGGACAAAAACTACACCATAAACTGCATAATTCAAAGAAAAATCAATGGTTACAGGAATTTATCCTCCCTCTACACCATCATTCATGTATATGGCACAGCTATACCATTCACCATATGTATTTTCTTATTTGCTAATACAATTCCGGTAAAATTTAATATTTCAAGTAATGTTTGAGAGCTACCAACTGAAATATAAATCAAAATTGTTTTTAGAAACTCCAGCGTTCCCTTTTTGAACCACTGTTTGACTCGATGAAAATGCTTTTTGACCCTTTTATTTTCAATGTTTTTATTTATGACCCTTTTCCGAGTTAATATTAATGCCTAGGAGGTTTGGTGGTTTCTGGGTCTTCCACTTAAGTGGCCCTTATTTATTTATTAATCTTTGCTTTTGTCATTACGCTTTTTCAGATGGGAACCCGAATTACTGCCACCACCTTGCATTTTACGGATAAATCGTTTACCGGGGTGCCACGTCTGCTGGATGACCTGCAACGTCTTGCAGATGACCACGAGTCGGCGGACATAGTCTTCTTTGTTGGACGTGAGGATATTCCAGTGTACGCTCATCGGCTCATCCTCATGGCTAGGTAAGTGACAAATGTTAAGTGATGGTCATTTCAGACGGTTTCTTACAGTTTTGTTGCTTCTTTCTCCCTTCCTGGCCATTACGGTAGAAATTACACTCGAGTAACATGTTGCCAATCTGCATCGTGCAAAAAAAAAGCATGCTTAAGCAATTTTCCAGCCGATTGGTCAGTAATGCCAAATCGCAGTTTGGAGCACGCTGTTTTCGTTCTCTATTGTTTTACTTTGGAGTTTTATAACCTTTTATGTCCGAGTGACTGCACTGACCATCTTGCTCATCGCGATATTGTCCATCCTCTCGCCTCTCTCTCTCCTATTTTAAATCTCGATGCTTTTCTCCGTAAAACTCGTAATATCTGAGCTTATGCTGCGTCCGAAGAAAGATGAAAACAATTTATGTCATCGTAAATATAAAAGGATCGAAGGCATTTCAACATGTAGGATCTATCTCTAAAATATTGCATTTGAAATGTGGGATGAGACTAGGGACCGAGGAAGGAAAAACTGGAGAAAGTATCGTCGTCCACCCGTACCCTGGACGTAACATCGTTCAGCACTCAGGTCCAATAACTGGTGGTGACAAACGTGGTACTGTCGCTGTTTTCCCCCATCAGTCTCCTTTATGGGAATATCGATGGAAAGCCGTATACATGCCGTACAAATGCTGTTTTGGGACCAACTTTGCAGACGTTATGCTTGATGTGCTTTCTGTGTTCTGCCAAATTTAATGCTGTTTTAGAGTTTCGATTGGGCAAATACCATTTGTGTTGGATGAAAGCGCGAGAATTCATCTTTTTTAGTTTACCCGGATTTCCATATATCCTCTGTTTTAAGCCTAAATTCGCGTTGTTTTTTCTGCTGCTGATGTTTGATTTTGCAACCTAAGCTTATATTGCGTATGCCATCCATAAATCCTTTTTTTCTCTGGATTTTTCACTCGCTTTTTGGTATAATGTGAAAGTTTTCTTTTCTAAGGCAAACTTGATCAAGCAGATGGTGATTGCATCTAAGGTAAAACTCAGGAAGCTTTTGACCTGACATAAGTTCAGTCAGGGAAATGCAGTACAATTTTACAGAGAAGTATTTTAGCTTCAATTACCATTCTTGGTCTGGGGAATTTTTTTTTTAAATTCTTCGATATGACAAACTTAAGGTTAATTCCCACAAACCAGGAAAACCTGGAAATGTCAGTGGAAATTGGATAGGCATAGAATAGTCAAGAAAAATGTTTTATTTAAAGAAAAGTTAGGGAAAAATGCTTAAATTATTAATTACTTTATTTTTAAAACTGCAAGGTAAATTCAAAATAAATCGGTGTACATTTTTTTCACATCATATAAGAGGGATTGTGCTGGTTTCCTTTACTTTTAACGAAAACGATAAACACACTATTACACATGCACATCAATAAGTTATCCGCCGTAAAAGTCGTTATGCTTCTCAAAGACGTGGTATCACGTTAAACTAATGAAATTGTCGTTTGCCCTAAACCATAAACTCATTAACGTCTTCCCCACGCGTGTTGCCAATGTCGTCAAGATGCTAAATTCCTCTATTGCCAGTTATTAGTTACCACAAAACTCAAGATTTAACACACACAGCCATCCCTGAATCTATATAGAAATAGGGAATATACCTCATTTAACTCGCTTATAGTTTTACATAAATAAAATCGACATTGTTAAACAAAGGCCATTTTTTTATTTAATCGTGCAACTATTTAATATTCGCAACCTCCTAATTGAAAATTGTGTTCTAAAACAGCATGTTTGAGCAGCTGGATAATAAGTTGTTAGGCAAATTGTAATGTTTTTGATACTCGGGGAATTTTTTTTAAATAGGGAAAAGTCAGTGAAGTTGAAAGTTCACTGGATTACCAGGAACCTTGATGTTTTTCTATAGGAATATTGGTATCACTGTCATTGTTTTTAAACACTGATAGCTATAAACAAGAATTTAAAAGCACAATGGTCGTGATAATAGTGTACCACATTGAAGTCCATGAAAAGTTGTAAACACTACATTGTACATTTCCACCACCGTTGTTTCTCCTTAACCTTACGAGGGTCAGTCATACAAGACGGTTTAGCGATTGTAAAAGACAAGCTTTCCTGTTCCTGTAGCAATCTTTCCAGTCGTTACTAGTGGCATCCTGTACTGCACAATGGGATTTTGGTGCTGCTTTGTTTGCATAACCATTGAAAGCAATTAGGTTCATCATATATAATGCTATGCAAATGATACATAAATTGGCTGACGATGCTCCCGCGGCGGAATGGGTAAACAATAACCGACTAGGTTTGAGACTTCCCGAAATCCCTCGTTGCCTAGCAAATCTGATGTTTAGTTTGAGCTACAGGCCTACCAGGAGCGGTTGTATCGGGCTCCTTAAAAAAGGTGGATCAATGAACGGTTTTCTCTTTTTCCGTTTGAAGGATTTTGCTTTTTTTTTTTTTTTTGCATCGACAAACAACAACGGCAATTCCATCCGGCATTCATGGCAAGATGCACTCCAGTTGTTTGATTATAAAGAAAACGAAAGATTTGCATAAACAGCATTCATGCCTGGCACTTTTTTTTTTACTAAAATTCATTTGTGATTTGCATCGCAAAGGGGGATTTTAAAAGTTATATTGAATCGGCAGGAGGGGATGGAACCTGAATAAATATATTCGGGCTCACTGTTGACTCGAGTATGGGGATGCCAGATGACTGGTCCTGCATATTTTTAGACGTTTTTAGATGGCTCTGATGGGCGAGACACATCTCTGACATCGTGCCATGCACGTGTAGTAATAAAGCTTTTGACGTGTTTTTCTAGTAGTATAAATAACTGAAGCCTTGTCGTTTTATTGTCTGTCTGGTGATCGTACAGCAATTTTTGTGCGAATTTTGTACAAGACAAAAGTCCTGCATATATCACCTACATGTTCACCTACATGTCTGTACATGTACCTCATGTTCACTTTCATGGGTTGGTATTTTTTTTTGCCATCTGTGTCTAACTACTCTATGAACAATACATGTACTGTAATATGCTCATGATACATGTATACATCATAGTAAAACTCACTTTTAATTCACATATTGCTTAGCGGATTATTTACAGCAAAAATCCACTATGTTAACCCCAGTTCCGAATTCTATCTTATCTTAGATGAAATAAAATTCTAACTTCGCTGAAATTTAGAAGCTGAATGCCCGTAGTCATATACATTGTATATTGTAGCAGCTCTTCGATATAGGCCTGCATCACGTGATCAACGGTCGCACAATTAACGATGCTTAATTTAAATGCCACCTGCAGGATACATTCAGGATATCGTCACTTTTACTTGTAAAATGCAAAAATATATTTTTTCCTTCTCTTTAAATTTGGCGAGGTCACGCGTTTTATCCAATAGGAATCGTCCGACTTTTATTTCACCCAAGACAAGTTATACAATTCGTGACCGGAAGCTGTTGTTTAGAATCTGCAAAACGTGATACATTTTGGTTAAAAATTGCAAGTAAATACCTGGCTATCACATATATACAGTACACATGTAGCCTACATACTGCAGTTACATCGTTGTAAATATTTACAACAAGTTTGATAATTTTAGGAATTGCAATAAAGCCTGGATTTAAATATCATGTAGTGTATTAGTTTTGTGACATGTTCAATTAAGCATTACGAATGTCAAGAGATCAAAGGCTCATAAAGATACAATTAAGGTCAACAGATAAAATATATCCCCCGTGGACTTTCAAAATTCCACCGTTGTGTTATATGGCAAATTGATTTTGGATCATTCGCTCCGTTTGTTATTTTAATGAAACCTGCATTCATTATTTTTACATCTTAATTTAAGTCGTTTTAGCCGCGTAAAATTTCTCACAGTAAACATTAAGGTATTTTTTTCGTCTTCAATATGAAAAGTTGATAGCCGACGTTATGAGCAACGTGCCGCACTTTTACGAGCTGCTAACTTCCAGGCCTACATGGAGCTGGGCTTGTACGAGTTTACGAACATTATAGTTTCCCTCTCCAAAATGAGCTTCCTATATGGCTTGATGCTGGGCAGATGTCAGGGCTCGTTGCTAGTTCAAGTCACTCGACACATCCTATAGGAGCATTCACCGTGCCAAATAGAAGTTTCGGAACGACCGCACTACATCCACACTCACGTCGTGTGCCTGTCATTAATCACTCACGCTTGATCCATTTCGATGGATCATTTTATTTGATATAATTATGCCTAGACCTCCGTGCCGGCAAAAAGGGGTTTTGACAGGGCCGAATCGGCGTGAAGTTAGCAGGCCTTGACAGGCAAAAGTGTGGTGATGCTTGCTGCAGGGGACTGCATGGAAGGATCGATATGGATCGAAAAATCAATGGAAATCATAATGGATATTTGGAAAGAATGTCAACAAAGGAAGGTGTAATTGAGGTGGAAGTGAAGCTAGTTGAGATATGCAAATTGTTGTTTAGGGGCACATTTGGGGTTTATATCCGGCTATTATGGAAAGCAGAACAGTTCATATTGCATGGAGGATGCGTTGTGATTATCTTACCAGGCGAAGAATTCTATGGGGAAATTGCTTTTTGGAGCATGCGAGGCAACTTTTGAGAATTACTCGAAATTCAAGAAAGCTGGACGGGGGGGTTGCGAGCGTGTTTGGCCAATAACAGGACGGAAATTGTCACCTCTTCTATTCAGTGCTTTTATACACGAAGATTACTTCAAGCTGAGCCTGAACTTTGAAAATAGCAGATTTCTCAAAATATCGGTGTTATCTGAGTGTTCCATTGACCGTTGTAGCCAATTCAGCCCTTTAAAAATTTACGAGTTTGTCAGCTCGTCAAGTTTAAAAATGTATTAAATATTTATCTACATTAATTATGTGAATTATATCCTTGGGAATAAATAAATACCTTATGCGAGCAACCAATTTTTTAGGATTATTTTTAAACAATTTTACAACACATTACTCGTGCAATTACTTAACAATGCTTAGAATTAAAAAGTAAGGAAAATTAAATATTGAGAGTATAAGCAGTTTTAAAAATAAGAATTATTGTCTGTGTTTGAAATTGATTTTTAAGTACATATGCAATTCACAATGATACTCTTAAGGCTTATAAGGTTAAATACTGTCTTAATGATCGGACACTTACCATATCTTAAACGATTCCAGATAGTGCAGTCTCGTATCTTTACTAAAAATGGTATAGCTATTAAAAATATGTAATTGAGTACCCGGTGATGCATGTCTATCTATAGAAATATAAAAAGTCAAGTAAAAATATATTTACATGCAGTCAAATCAAAAATGCTGTTTTTCCTGCATGACGCCATTTTTATTCAAAATGGCGTTCGAGTGTTACATAAACATACATGTATATACTATAGTAGAAATACTTGATTTTCGATTTCACGAACTGTCATAAAAATACGGTGATGTAAGTCGAATTTGCCGAAATTCGCTGTGAAAAAAAGTTAAGGCTTCTATAAAAAAACTGAATTTTTTTTTTTTTTTTTTTTTTTTGCTAATCGCTGAATAGGGGATATTGCTTCTCAATTTTTCAACCAGATTCTTCCTTCAATATTTTTAAATTACTTTCTTAGGGCATATACTTTACTCTAAGAAAAAAGCCCATTAAAGTTCAAAAATGATAGATGTGGAAATTGAAAACACTGGAGACACGTCGAGCAAAAAATATAGGGTCTGATTTGAAGCAATTTTCATACCTGTAAAGGGCAATCGCTCGAAAGGATTTACTGGTTTATTTATGCATGCTTTCCTAATTCCCACACGCATACACTTTTTTTTGCCTTTGATTAATTTTTAAAAATTTATGATTTCCAGAAGTAAACTGTTGGCAATTTGTCATGACTTCATAGCTTTCACACATCATTTTGCACCAGAAAAATGAAAACATGCGTGGGCCCGCCTCTGTACTTAAATGCAAATGGAAACATCACCCTGACATCACCAATTAGCCTAGTTCGGGATGAAATGGAAAAATTCCTTTCTCCCATTGCCTTACACTGATCTGCGTTCTCTACTTCGCAAGGCTTACAGCTTTTTAGACCTATACCACGTTGTGTTGCTTGAAAATTTCATTAATGGGATGTACATGTATCCCCAGTGATTTTTAATAATGTTGCAATAGTCGCGATGGTCTATAAACTTCTGGTCGATCACAGATGGCGCCACTGCTCAATTCTTAAGCATCAGGGGTACTCAAACTGACGCCAATAATTTAACATTTGGGTTCAGATACCTCTCCGCAATGACCTCAAAAATACCGACTATGGGATTGGCCATTATATCAATTCCATCAATCAAAATTCGAATTCGCAATTCTGGCATTTATTTCAATTCCAATCAATCATAATTCGAAATCTGATTGATTGAAATTGACAGAATGGCCAGTCCCAAAGTCGAAATTTTTTGAGGTCGTTGCAAAGAGGCTATTTAAGCTAAAGTGTGAAATTTGTGGCGTCTGTTTATGTACCTTTATTTCTGATACATTTTCCTAAATCGGCTAAAGCCAATGAATATAAATGACTCTTTAGAGTTTAGACGATATACAGAACCATGTATTGAAAGAAAGTGTAATTTTCTCACGTCTTGTTTGTTAAATTCTTATGAAGTTATATATGAAAGCTAGAGCTATTAGTTGGCTATATGTATAAAAAATAATATTGGAAGTTCTTTCAATTCGAAATTGGAAGTTTTGCAACGCCTGCATGACTCGAATATTGTTTGTTTTATAAAGTTGCATTTGCGTTTTATGGACAACATAAAAAACCTAAAGGTAACATCTCACATATTCTGCTCTATTTGGAATTTTGCAAAGTATCTACTTCCGAAATAGCAACAGCCGCATGGCAACGACTTGCTTAAATTCAACTTTATTCAAACAAATTCTGAAATATGCACATATATGAATTATATAGAGCTGCACGCTCTTGTCATTAGCTATAGGTGTACATGGATATATGTATGGCCGTTCATCTAAATTGAAATTTTTCACTAATTCCATTAAAAGGGAATGGAACAAGCCTTGCATGCATATTGTCAAGATGTCATTCTCCTTACAATATGCACTATACAAATACACGTATAAGCATCGACTATAAAGTAAAGACTGTTTCAAGAACTGCATGTGCTTGGATAAAAATCCATTTTGTAAAATCGTCTCCAGCCATATTAAACTCGCCACAATTTAATATATGCTTTGGCGGCAGATGCACAAAAGAACTTGTCGACACTCGTCAAAGTAGTTCTTCATTGGGGTTGGCCGCAACGTTTCGTGTTATGAATTTTCAATGGATTGTCGAGCATTTAATTGAAGGCTAGGCAGAATAATGTGTCGTCAGAGCAGCAAATTATCTGAGAATTTTAAAAAAACGAGATAATGGCAGATACCCCGGTCGATGGCACATTGAGTGGCTTTGCATGGAGTGGACACCAGAGGCATTGTATCGATTCCTGTTGAATTTCCACCGACGCAACAAGCACCAAGGAACACCGAAGGGCACGCTGCTATATTGATGCTTGTCTCTGCCAAATTCACTTAGGTGGACTAGCTCTCACCCAATTGTTCCTTTTTTTGTGTCCTTTGTACGACCATGCCGATGCTTTTGTTATTTTTTTTTTTGATATCAGGAGCTCCGAATGGTCGAATATCTGGCGATGACAAATGATGCCACGCTTGTCGTAATTCCAGTTGGAGTGAGGCTGGCATCCATCAAAGATCGGAAGGGACAAAAAAATGCAGTCGTTCCTATGACGACTCTTGTTGAGACGAGGCTTAGCACCACTCCAGCATGTCCCTAATGCGCCAATCCGATTGCACCTTCCTTTTCTGCTTGATGTTCGTTCCTTTGGCCTGCTATTGATTTTGCTAGGATCGATTCGACCTACCTGATGTTAGCAAGGGGTCTATGGCAGTTCAAGGAACTGCTGTTTGGAGAAAACCATTCTGGAAGAAGTTGGACGAGATGTGTGCACCGCTACATGCTCTGCAGCTGGCATTCTGCTGCAATGCAGAAAATGGACTAAGTGCATCCATAATTAATACAATTATAAGATGGATTTCATTGTCAAGGGAACTACCTTCAAAAATTGGATTTCTGTCCTCTTCGATGAAAATGATGGCGTTGGGGAAAAAGATAAAAAGAATTTTGTTAGGCACTGTGTGGGACTATAGGGGATCATCCTTAAATTATCAAGGGGAAAGATGTTGTTGCGTTTGAAATGTGCGAACGTTGAAAAGGCAACTATACCATCACAGTATACTGCAGTGCATGGTGCCTATATAGAACTTACACTGCAATTGGATAGATGGTTCTTGAAGTCTAAGGAGCGTATACCTTGTATTATTTCATTGGTTTCAGGATTTCAAGATTATGACATATCAAAACCAATCTTGAAGTTTCTATAAGGCGTTAAAAATCAATTCCATTGGTGTCAGTGGAAGGAAATCAAGTTATATTCTCGTATAATTCAAGAAATCAATAACATTGTTAAAGCAGTGGCGAAGATAACAGAATTTTATCACTCAACTTTGTCCTTCTTCAGAAATGTCTTTAAAATTGATCGATCCGCCTGTATACTTGCAAGAAAGACAAAATGCCAGATTTTGTTGGAGACGCAACTAGTGGCCTGATTCCTCAAATCCATCTTTGGATTCCCTAGATATTTGGTAGCTAGTAGTCGAAATATAAAAGCTGAAGAATCTCTGAAGAGCCAAAGGTTTCAATGTCTGGGACTCGTATCAAAGATATCCAGACCTGGGTCTAGAAACATGCTGTTTACGTCAATTACGTCAATATCAATGTTATGTATAGACAATTTGCAAATGCATATGTAAACTTTTTTGTAATTCTGGCTACTCACTAGATTTCTAATTTGGGAATTATATGGCCAAATGGCCATATAGGCTAAATAAGAATAGGATTGATTAGGCTGCATGGGTTAGGTAAAGTCAAGTCTGTTAGGTTTGTTTACTTTAGTTAAATCTGGTCAGGTTAGGTTAGATTATAAGAGGAGTTTCCCTTGTGCGGATTTTTCCTAGATTCAGCTGCTATAGCTAAAACCAGAAATGTTGATTTCAGCAGATGTGAAATAGCGCATGCGCAATGAACGTTTGTTGTTAATGTTTCTGATGTTATTAATTAGCCTCTCGTATAAAGTGGACTATTAATGGCAAGGGTCTTTCTGAACTTCACAAGCGCCATCTATACTGATTTTGTTTCAAGATTGTTATGGCTCTGCGTGGTACCTGCTTTCACTATAGGTGGCGCTAATTTCTCTCGTATCACATAATCTTGGGTGCAAATACACCCCAGGTTAATTTTTCGTCCTAAACTTCCTCTCTCTCCTTCATTTCCTCGCTTATATATCTCTCCCCTTCTGGATCCATATCTGGAAAAGCAAGGAATCTTGATTCCCTCCTAGGTGGCGTTATTGATGGTCTCTGTGGTGCACCTCATTTGTTTCCATTAAGCGGGAAAAGATGGGTAGGAAATGCATTTGGAAAATTAACACCCCTGTATCGCGTTGCTCCTTGTGCAACTTGCTTTGCCATTCTGGAAGGAAATAAAAAAGAGGGTCTGGGGGAAAAGACGTTCATCAGAGATGGAAAATAAATAAGACACGAAATAAGAGAACTGCTAAATCGAGTGTGGTGGAATCATGGTGCTGTACATCATATCCATGGATGGAGGCTACAGATGAATGCAGGCAATTGTGGTCTAATCCAACAACCGTTGTTGTCCCTGAAGACCCATGGACTCTGGAGGGTGAAACGGATCCAGTTTTGTTTTAGGTCTACACCCTCCCTGTTATCACTTATAGATGCCAGTTTTTCTAAGGGTTGGTCCAGATATGACATCTTCACCTACCAGAGAACCATTAGGTCAAAGAGTGGTATATGTGGCGTTATTTTTTATTTACTGGAACTTCTACATGTACAATAACAAAAATTAACCTCTTATTATTATAGTTTTTTAAAAATAAAGTAAGACTTGTATGGTTCTCCCATTGAATTATAATTTTAAGTGACTTTTAATAAGCTATACATTTATTTGATTTGAATCTACATGTATAAATTTGAAGCAATAGTTCTAAAGTATTTCATTTTCAGGAAAATACCCTGAAATAATCCGAAAGTGACACTGATTGTATATATACATTGTACATAAGAGCAAATATGCTAATGATACAATATGTAAGGGTAAAAACATCGCAGAGCATTGAATAGCATAGAGCATGGCCTTGAAATGCAGCTTTCGATTGGGCAATCAGAAATTCCTGCCATCGGGAAACCAATCGAAACGCTGCATTTCAAGGCCATGCCATGCTCCATGCTATTCAATGCTCTACGCTGCTTTTACCCTTATAACACGATTTACCAAAACCATGCAACTATAATGTTATTTGTGTGATTTACATCAAAGAAACAATTTTGATATTTAGATACAATTCAAAAGGTAAAAGTAATGTACTATGCTAATATTATTCCAACAGCTTTTGTCAAAAAGTTTTCCTATAATTAATAAATTGAACCATTTCAAACCCACAGATCCATGAAATACATGCACATGTATCCATACACATGTATGGGAGAATGTATGGGAGAATTAATTTACAGATAAACGGGGCAGTAAAATAATTTAACACTTCATATAACTGTTCAATTCTTTCATAATATAGTATTAGACCGTCTTTTGCCTTCATCATTCCTTCTTACAATGGATTCGTAAAAGGTTTTGAGCTGTCTCTATAGCGTAAATTTTACACGATTCTCCCATTTTCCAATTTTTCACAGCTGTCACTCGAACCGCTCATCAATGCACAGACACGATTTCTTTTAATGGAATCATGAAAGAGACAGCCTATCCCAAAAATTTTAACGTTCACATTATATTGTCTGCCCCATGCTCATGTCTATCCAGGCCACCGCAAGACAATCAATATGTCGTCCGAGCCTGTGTTGTTAAATTAACTGCTTTTGTTACATCTTCTTGTGCTGCAAATACAACGAACCCATCCATAGCTGTATAAACTTTATATGCTATAGAAATCTCGATTCAACAAGTTCATCGATTTGTTAATGTACTGATTTCTGTAGGACGATCGACAACTGACGGACCATGCAGACTGTATTATCAGACACTTATAACAATATATAGGTCAGAAATTACTGTTTTTTTGTTTGACACTACCGATCTAAAAAGAACTGATTTTATATGGTTGCATTTGAAAAACCCTTTGGATTAAAACAATGATTGTGCACTTCAGCAGCTAATTCTTAACCGCATTTAAAACAGATGTGGAAAACCTGGAATTGTCAAGGAAAATTGATTCATTCTAAAAAAACACAGGGAAATTAATATACACACGTGCACTGTGGATATTACATTTCCTTTTACAAATGCATGTGCATTATATCCAGTTTGTATAAAACAGCCAAAAATTGCACATGCACACTCAGCCAGCCCTGCATCTACGTAATGTATAAATATGGATGTAAAATGGTTTATATGGATATTTACATGTATATGAATATCAATAAGTTAAAAGTAATTGATTTTAATAGCATTTTACATATACATTTAGACCTACATGTAAAATAAAAAATATACTTGTGCAATACATATATTCACGAACCTACTAAAAAATTTATGTTAATTATAATTATTAGATATATGGCAAATAGCAGCATTTTTTATATAATTTGTGTGCTCCTTTGTAAGTTAAATTCAAGCTGGTTATTTCTTGGAAATTGATAATTGTGTTCTGAAATTGGTTCCATTCACAACAAGATAAAAAGTTGTTAGGTGCATTTCACTCATCAGGACGGTCAGGGAAACTTGTTTTAAAAACTGGAAAATTAGGGAAGTTGAAAAGTTTGTTTCTGTGGGAAGTCGACGAGCTTTTGACTCCACGACACCAAAGTGGCTTTACTTTTTCATCGATTCCAAGGAGGATTTTCCTTAATCGAGGCGGGTGGCGCTGCAATATGCAAATTCGAAGAAAGGCATTAATTGGCCGCCTATCGTTGGCGTGATTCATTGGCCAATTCCAGAATGGTTTTGATTTGCAGACTTTGAAATTCCACTTTATTAAGCTTCGCAGCTTGTAATTGATGGATGGGGGAGAGTGGAAAGTTGGCTCTGTGTGAAAAAAAGGTTGGCTTGGCCTAAGTAGGCTGGCTCGCAAGCCTCTTCGCCATTTGCATGTTTTCAATGTGAGTCTGCGTCGCATGAGTGGGGCCTGATGCATCCCGAGTCATCCATCTTCATTGTTCGTTATCTCTGTTGCGCAGCTGTCAGGTCCGAAAAAGAGTGCATGAAGAGAAGAGTGAGCGCCCTGCTCTTTGGATTTCTAAATACAAGCCCCGGATGTGTAATGAACCGACGAGGGGACCTGGTGGAAATCTTATTTTAAGGCGATTACCATTGGGTAAGGAGAGCAAGGACGACTGGCGCCCCCTGTACACGTGTTCATGCACAGTCACCTGAATTCACACCGGGACCCGGATTCTTAGGCCATGGTCTCTGCTCGGTGATTCAAGAAAATGATAAAGCGCATTGGTAATTGATGGCGAAGGCCAGTTGCGGTGAACTTAACTGCATGTGGAATATATTCGCTTTGATAAGAAAGTAGGAATGGCTCGGTTTGCAACTTTGAGCAGTCTTGACGTCACTGCTTGGCCCTTAAGCCCTATATCACCGCTGCACACTAGTCTACAAACTACGTGTAGTTGAGTTAGGTATATCGATCGTAGAGGATATGGTACATAAAGTGCGCCATCGTGATTTTGGATGTATTGGGCATTCGATTTGTTTGATGGCAATTGCTTTTAGGATTCAATTCCAGAATAATATGCATATAAGACCTTCTTCTCACCAACGTTGATGTAGATCAACTGATGTGGATCAAGAAAACTTTTTCGGGTTAATTCACACCGCAGAACTCAGTTA
>JAQGCC010001840.1:0-21125 GCA_034698905.1 Xestoiulus laeticollis | reverse complement strand
ATATCTAACTTAAATCGGACTCAAATCTGACTTAATAAACGTTTATTTTTTAATAATTCAGTGTATAACTGTGATTTTATTGTGATACACTGAATTATTCCACAATAAATTATATTTATGGTGGAATTAATAAAAGCGACCATAGGTGGTGCTATTCGAATTTGTACTCACAACCTCGTACATGAAGTCGTGGCAACAAAATCAACACTTTGTGGACGACTGGCGTCTAGCGATATTTCTGACGTCATATCGCGGTCGCCAGTCACTCCAGTCGCGCCAACAAACCCCTACCTTTAAGGTACGCATTCCCTGGCACGTCTGGAGCGACTGGCGGCCGCGATTGTTGTCTGCTAGAAGTCGTTCAATAGAGGAATTGAGCATGCTTCCCTTAATGCTAACCACATTGACAGCACTGTATGTTTTTCCAATGCGTTCTCGTTAAGGTAAATCGATTGACGGGGCATTAAGAGAGGCGTGTGCAATCCCTCTATTTATCATTATTGTATACGATACGATCATTCAGATTACTGTTGTCAATTGTACAATGTACATTCCAGACCATCACATAAAGAGAATATCGTAATAATACCAGGACATCTGAATATTGATAAGCACATAAAAAGTGATGTTTACGATATACTGAATATATTAAGTATGCAAAACAATTGTCTAAAAATAATTTGCAAATCTTAAGAAATGCTTTATTGCTAAAAAAATGCTAACCAGTAAGTGCCCATATATTAATAGAGAGATTGAGCACGCCTTCTTTAATGATCCCTTAATGCTAACCACATTGTCTGCACTGTATGTTATTCCAATGCGTTCTCGTTAAGGTAAATCAGTTGACGGGGCATTTAGGGAGGCGTGCTCAATCCCTCTAATGACGTTAAAGTACCTTAAGGTACACCAGGATACTTTTGCTGCGCAGTCAATTATAAAACTTCACAGCTTTTGTAAGGGGTACTCATAAATTGTGCTCAGATAGCCTATCCACAATTACCTCAAAAATTTCGACTTTGATGGGATTGGCCAATCAATCAGAATTCTAATTATTGATTGGCATTGCCAATCTCAATATCGATATTTTTTGAGGTCAGGTTATGGATACCCTTTACAAATGCTGCGAAGTTTTATAATTGGCTGCGCAGCAAAAGTAGCCTGGTGTACAGGCACCTTTGCATATGGGGTGCTAACGTTACTAATCTCAGTGCTTTTATATCCGCATTCGAAATTTTGGATTAGTTGGTAAACGGAGGTTGAGAGGAGCCTATTTCATGCATGTTAACCATGTTTAACATGTCTGCCAACCCATCATTTACAAGTGAAATTAAAGTATAATAGATGAAGTGCCATATTACAACATAATCATTGGCGCCAAAATACAGAACATAATCATTGGCGCCACAATACAGAATATAATATACCCCATTTAACAAATAACTTCCTTTATAAATCATGGAATAGCAAGATGCTCACTTATTTTCTGCTCTGCAGGCGGCCATCTTGGAATATTTTAAAGAATGTTTTTATAAAGCTTAAGTTTTCACTTTTTTTAAAAAAGAAATCATGTTTTCAATGTTGTGTTCAAATGTTCACGATTATTTTAAATTTATAAAAATTCTTTAACTTCGTTTGGATTGCAACACTTCCTTTATGTTCATGTCCACACTTTTGTTTCCATGCAAACCATGGCCAGGCGTTATTTAATCAGCGCCCCCACGATGCACGAATTTCGTCAAAGTCCCAGCCCAGGTCGTGACCCTGTGTCATTGCTGTTCCCAAACAGCACTGCTTTTACACACCAGTCTGTCACACGAAAAAAAAAAGCTTTATCTTGTTTCCTGGTCACATTGCTTATGCATGGCGCTTTTCGGATGCAAGCCAAGTTTTCCATTAAACGAACACTTGTTCCTAATATCGAACAACCTGGACCGTTCTAATTTGCAACAATTAGCATTCTTCAAACGCCACAGCTGAACGAATTGAACAGACCGAAAATTCAACTTTTTCCATGAATTATTTATGCCATATGCAGACTGTCTGCTCTGATTTGAACTTTGCTGAACTTCCTCTTGCAAGTTTGTCAGTAACGTGTCAATTGGATCTGGGAAGATCGTATTGATATGTATGCTAAAACGGAGCATATAAATCACTTATTTGGAATGCGAACATGTTTATCGGGACGATGGCGTGTCTCGCATATTAAACAATGTTTCAACAAAATGTTTTTACTTTTTTTTTTAAAGAGGTGAATTACTCACCTCCTTCGATATCCGGATCAGAGATGGCTATAAGAGGTTTCATGGGGCCAGGATTCTCAAGGATTCATTCCTTAATATCAAATTAAAACAAACTGGAGAAAATGTACAATTGTACATCATTATTGTCGTAAAAGGTCTTCTAAATATAAGGAAACTATGCAAGAATTATTTTTGCAATAGGCTAGAATGCTACTGCAAACATTCACAGAAAAATGTATGATTTTCCAAGATGGCCGCTTGCTTTCAGCACTACAGTCGGCCATATTGGAATCGTAAACCAAAAGGAACAAACAACGCTGCTATAAAAGGCAATATTGTATACAAATATAAAATAAGTGGTGCAAGATAAAACTTGGATAAAAATACTTTGAACAGTAAGTGTGTAAGTCAATTTTGCAATCAAGTTTTCTTTTTTATATACTCATATATACAGTATATACAAGGAATTTATTCTTAACTGATAATTAAAAGATAGACTTTATAATGGGTATACACCATGTACGGGAAATGTTGGAGATTAAATTTAATCAACAATGACTTAGATTCCCTTATGGAAAAAAAGTGATTGCTCATTTATTACCAATTAATTTCGGACAAAATTGTTTCAAAATGGATATAAGAGGTTTCATGGAGCCAGGATTCTCAAGCTTTCAAGACTATCTCCTGCAGATTCTCTTCAAGAACAACTTTTGCAAACAATGTTGTCTGCAATCAATTAACAATCACTTTTTTTCCAGAAGGATTTATTAAAATGTGACACAAACATGGAATGAAAAGAAGAGAACAACAATAAATAACACGTGCAATGCCTGATATAAAAACGTATAAAAAGACGAAGAAAGCCCTAACTTGCTACTATTTTCATCTACTCAAGAAGTTTATAAACTCCCTCATGAAAAAAAAAAATTATTGCAGACAAAATTGTTTGCAATTTTTGATATTGTTCCAAATATCACTAGTTGTTTGCAAAATGTATACAAAATTTTGGTGATACAATAGAGGGATTGAGCACGCCTCCTTTAATGCTCCCTTAATGCTAACCACATTGACAGCACTGTATGTTTTTTCCAATGCGTTCTCGTTAAGGTAAATCAGTTGACGGGACATTAAGGGAGGCGTGCTCAATCCCTCAATTATTTGGAACAAATATCACTGTTTTGCAAGCAATTTTGTCCGCAATCAATTGGCAATCACTTTTTTTTCCATAAAAGCAAATTTTTTCAAGAAAGCAATTTTAAATGTAGTTTCTGTAATTTTTTTTTTGTATATTACAAATCATTCTTTTATATGTGCATGGTTTTCGAGGTTTTAAATCGTTTTGCAATTGTTTGTGGTCACCGAACAACGTCGTTTGGCCTCCTACGATAAAAGCACCATAAAAAAAAACCCACACACGATAATGATTAATTTCCTCATTTACAATAAAAGAAATAAAGGTTCGTCGCTTTGCATCGACTTTAGATGAATGAAAACCCTCAATTTATTAACCAGCATGTGGTAAAATATCAGTTTCGATGCCACCAGCAGGATGCAAAATTCAAAAGCTGCGAATGCTCAAGGCCTGAAGATACACGATAAGGAACAAAACTGTGTCTTGCAAAATACAACTTGTATTTTTAGTATACTTGTGTTAACGCTATGCCACAAAGTGGCATCCATCGCTGATACAAATTCAAATCTATTTTAAGGTTGTTTTTTTTTTAATTTCAAAATAAACGGTCACACGGTCAGGTTATGCTCGAGGCATTTTTCATCATTTTTATGACATCTTGATACGTATTGATAAATCCATAAAAAGCAGCAATAAAAAGTTTTAGAAGAATCAGACTATGTAAACAAGAATCATGCTGAGGAACTTAAAGCTCCTTACGAAATGCTGTACGGCGAGACCGTTATATAAACCTATAACAAATTGTTTTATAGCATGTGAAATCCATTTCGTGACTACATTTTAGCATTCGAATGTTATTGGTTAAATTTCCCATTTTAATTTTTAAACATATAGAAAATATACATGTAAGTGGCTGTTTACGTTACATTTGTACATGTCCCTTTAAGAAAACAAAAGCTACCAATAAAGGTTTTATAAACTGTCACACATAAACATCTCTTTTACATCATGAAGCACCTTTATGATCTATAGAGTACAATGTTATTTCTGAGAAAGCACCTTTAATTTGGCACCCAAAAAAGGTGATCGTTAACAACTTTTTATTAAAAATCAAAACATTTTATTAAAAATATGTGTTATATATTCATGCAAAGTATACCTTTCTTGGATCAAAATTCAATATGGTAACTTTGAAACACAAGTAAAAATTCAGAAAAGCCTTAATTAAGTTTCAAAACATCTAATGTGACAACATTTTTAGAGTGTACTCTGTATTTTATATAGGCCTACAAGATAACATTCATGTACGTTTTGAACAGTTTAAGAATTGCCCAGAAATACATTTACCTCATATGACCAAATTTGAGTTACAAATGGTGTTAAAAAGTACGAGGTCCGGCATCACACATGTAAAAGTTCCATGAGACTGGTATAAGTTTGAAGAATGGTATCATGAGTTCTATACGGATCGCCATATACTGTATGTATACCTTAATGTACATGTATATGTGATTGGCACTGCAATTTTTGAATATGGTATGAGGAAAGAACGAGCAAAATTGTTTTTTCATCATTTGCACATACAATGTAGATAGCAATTAGCCAAACTGTCACCAACCATCAAGTTTAGTGACAACCTTATAAAATGTGTGCAATAAACCTTGACACGAATGCTGATCTATGTAGACCTTCTAATCTTCAAGTTCTGTTTTTAGATGATGCCTCTTCAGAAATGCTTGCTTTGCATTCTTTACCCGTTGCAACCTAGCATCCCAAGCGTTTGACAATGTCTTTATTGACAGGAGTGGAGGGTCATAAATTGTTGTCGAAAATCTGATTTGTCCCTGTTAGTCTTGCCATTCCACTGCCATATTTCATAGTGCGACTGTTTCGAGCATGCATCCAAAGTGCAATCTAGTTAAAACTGGTGCTGCTGGAGGGGAATTCTCCTCATTCCTGTTATTGAAGTGCTTGTGCATGGCGGAAGAGCGTGCTCTTTTTGTGTTTTTACTCAGAAGAAGACTGCTTAGTTTCCAGAATGGCGTTCTCCACGGTCATAGTGCTTTTGTCAGATTTAAGACCCTGCAGACTCACCTTTTAGAGAGACAATTCGTGTTTACGTCCTTAAAAGTCCGCGCATTTCGCCCACCCTCTCTATAGCTAATTGCATTTTGAGGTAGGACTTTTATGGCTTTGAAGAATACCAGAAATTCCATCCGTCACTTCTGCTCCTCTGAACAATATTCTAAATGTCATTCGGTGATTTTATGTGATGATAATTTGTTGGTCATCATAAATGTACAATGTACATTGTACATGTACATGTAGTTCTAAACATATCAAAGTTATGATGTGATATTTCTCAACATTAGAGGGATTTGACAAGGTTTCCTTTAATCTTGACGACATTGGCAGCACTAGTTCTTTTGCCAATGCGCATGCGTGGGGACGACGTTAATGGGTTTGTGGTTGAGGGGACACGTCAATTTCATTAGTTAAACGTGATACCACAACGTCTTTAAGGAGCATAACGACTTACGGCGCATAACTTACTGATGCGCATGCGTAATAGTGTGTTTATCGTTCTCGTTAAGATTAAAGGAAACCTGCTAAATCCCTCTATTAACTTAAGTTTAGAAGCAAGTTTTTGTTGTTATACAAAACGGTCATGATAGTATGCGTATAATGTACTTGTATCTGTACATGTACATTATGCATGTTGAGACATGAATTAAGACAAATATATTCCCCAGTATTCTAAACGGGTTACTTCATTGAAATAACTTCTAATCATGAGGGAGGGGGTAAAACATCTCTGATATGCATAAAATCACGTTCAGGAGCATGGCTATTAATTCAAATTACTAATGCAGCTGTTTTTCAAGTATAATTTAAAAAAAAAATCCATAATGCATGTTACAAATAAACTGAAGCATTAAACTATACGAGGAAGTGGAAGTGAAAAACTCGTTAAGTCTGAAAAATGTTAAATTAATATCATTTCACGGTTCGATCATCTCGGGTAAACTGGCTTAACCACAAAAGATGCAACTTTTCCTATAAACCAGACCGCCTCCTGTGTTACTTTATGCAAGATCACGCTTATTTCACCGGCCTTGGCAGAAAAAAATTGATCTTAATCTCTATTTAAGACGAATGGCGGTTGTATACCTGTCCATCTTAATGGTCCCTAAAACGGCTGACAGGGGCTATCTTCCCTATCCAGATAGGTTACCTTAATGGCAACTCGAAACCTTTAAAACCAACTAGACACCTTCGGTTGAGGGAGGTATCTCCTCACCTTGATCAAATTTACAATGTTTCCCCTATGCATTTTTCAAGGAACAGCTACCCCAAATCGGGGCCTTACTACACCTGTAATATGGCTCGAGTTTACCAGAGGGGTGTTTGTTAAGTCGTGTATATTTTTAAAATTTCAATCACAGACTCAAAGCTAACGAGGTCGGGGATAATCCACATATAAAATGTTTCAAAAGTGATAACTAAGTTATCTTGAGCGACTCGATGTGTTTCGAAAAAAAATATTTGGACCTTATGCAGTTTTAGTCATTTGTGGCCATACATGACCACAAAATTTTCATTTTCAAATTCCCTAACTAAAACCCACAATTTCCTGGCCAAAACTTACTCGTTAATGCATATTTTTTTTTTTTTATATATAATGAAAAATAAAATAACAATTGCAATTAGATGCTTAGCAAAACACTATTTTGTTACAAGCCTAGCTGGATATTAATATCTTAAAAATTGTTTCCCTGGCAAGGAAAGTAAATTTGAATAAGGAAAGCACACTATTTGGTGTTGTTGAATTTAATCTACCAAATTTCAAAGAATAAAAAACAGTTTTATCAACCTCAAAATAACTGCTACTTGTTACACAGGCTACTTAGTCGTCTCCATTGGACACATATTCAATAACAGCATTTACTCAGTTATAGAGGACAAACAAATATTTTTAGAAGAATCATTTACATAAACGAACAACTGATATTTCATAAGAAAACATAAGCAACAAGATAGGTTCAAATGCAAAAATAAACTGTGGATTGAAGAGGATTGGGGAATGGATGGAGCTGTTATAGAAGACTGAGTGCAGGGATAGCATTTGGTTTTTATTTGGGAAAATTTCCCTGACCACTCACAAATTTTCCTTACTTCCATGACCTGTGGCCACCATGTTCACAGCATCACAAAACTATTGTGATTATCGTCCTATATACCACGTGACAAAAGTTTGCAATAGAAAAGCTTTTTCCTCCAAACATTTTACATCCAATTCAATGCAAATTATTACCCTGCATGCAGTCAACATAACATGCCGTGTGGCAAGATTTTTAAGAAGAAGACTACGGTTTTGTGTCATTGCTAATGCTTAAAAATAAAATAATACCCTCAACTCACAGAGACTTAAAAGCAATGGATATTCCAGTGTCCAATATGTCATTCAGCTGCAAGACAATGAAGCTGTTCCAGAATTCTGGGGAAAATTTCCCCTATCAATGAAATGGACTCCAGGTAACGTCATAAGCTCCATAAAATAGCGCCATGGAAAATTACGAGGGAATCTCTCTACTAAACTTGAATGATGGCCACTAAGAACCTCTTGGTCCTGGTGCCAGACTGCCAGAGGCGTTAGAGGGAAGCATTTTCCAACAAAAGGTACAACAACAATGACGTGAGGGGCCTCACGTGCTGCTTAATTGTTTAATGACTAGATTGAGGAGCCACCGAAAGTCACTTGTAATCCAATAAGTTCCCTGCAATAAATATACTTTGGCGTTTATATTTTGCAATTAGGCTCCTACCAGGAATTTCAGTTGTACTAAAAACGTGGAAGTTTAATTGCGAAGGATGAGTCGACGTTCGTACCTGTTCCAAATAACTCGTACATTGTACATCTCAACTGCTTCAACAATAGCAGTATTCCTAGTTGTTTACTAATACGTTTAATGGTTTTACACTCCATTTTTTTACAAATTAAAAATGAACAAAGATTTGAAGGAAAATGTCATTATATTTGTGCATATCATTTGCATTACATGTATAGGAATAAGTAACATTATATATATATCGTGATATATGTATATCACAAACCCTGCAATTTGATAAATGTACCAGCATCTCAACTTGTCCAGAGGGGACATTTCGGAAAGGTAAGAAATTGTTCTGATGGAATTTCTGGAGAAAATTGCAATGATGCTACAATATATATGTCATATGTCATGCTATTGATATTTTCGCAATGTACTAAGTATTCATGCACAACATAGCTATTTCTAAAAACAATACAAGAACTGTCAACAACGTTGTCCACACTATCAACAATTCAAATAAACAAGCATTGCCTATTGGTGTTATGTAAGGAATGCGAAAGCTTAAAAACATCCAGTAGGCTACATGTGTACGTGCAAGTTTTCTGAAAGGATGATCATTAGCTAACTGCATATATGGTTTGGAGACAAAAACACAACTGAAAAGACACGTATAGACTAACCATTGTAATGCAGGCCTGTTAACACTATAGGTACGACATGGTTCATTAGTCACCAGAAATTAAGATTCACTTGCATTGCACATCCATGTTAAAAAAGTGAAGCCATCGATTTACACTGTTGGTTTGATTCATTCATTAAATGTATTTTCACGTGTAAATCAACACCCCAGCACACCTTACAATTCGCAACACAAGTTGTGCCATTAAGTCACAAAAACCAGCAAGAAGGTGTGATAAATCCCATTAAAACCCCAGCAATTTTCAATACGATTCCAAGTTGCCACGTCACAAATTCAGCTTATAGGTGTCAGAAGGTTAATTAAGAGGCATTACGGGGCTGATTATTACATTATGTTCAGATTGACCCTTTTGCCTCTTCAAAAATTAGGATAAACGATAAGTCCTAATTAAAAGTGAAATCAGTTTTCTTCCATTGCATGGGATTGGCTTACATTTAAGATGCATTGTTCAAAGTCACGGATTTGGACTAGTTAGTTGTGTTATTAACCTTAATATAATAGGAATTGAGTTTGTATCAAAAATCCGTCTGGTTCATTTTTTGTTATGGTGGTCTAACCTCCAACGAATATGATTCTATCGAATATTCCTCCGCCTGACCTTACGATAATCTATTACTCCTTTGTTTGAACAAGTGTATTGAATGATTATAGGTTATAGGTGCACAAGTTAGGCTATCCGAATTATAGGTTGAACTTTTGGGGTCAAGCATGCATATGGTGCTTTGGCCATTTGACAGAATCAAATCAACAACCAATTAACGGTGGAATTTGGGGGACGTACACTTTCAAAAATTGCCACAAATCTAGGCCCTTGTCGTCCAAAAACATATATTTTGGTATTAAAATAAATGACGATGATGATAATCGAGGATGAAATCTCCACGCATTTAAGTCAAAGATTACCTCGAAGGTCCAATCGAAATTGAGAGGAAACGTGTAATTTAATAAGCTGCTTGACCACTGACAATACAATAGTGTGTACTCTCCATCATATACTTTACAAATCTGGGTCAAATTCAAAACGGGATTTTGACATGTGAATGATACCCTTGTCAAAAAAAAATACGTTGTTTAGTAAAAAAAATTGAAAAATATCAATTCAATTACATGTATCATGTATAGGGATGCATTTTAACTGTACTTTGGGCGGAAAGTAATGAAATACAAGATTGCCTTTATTGGAGATTGTCTGATACTTGATTATAAAGTTGGAGAAAAAATAGTGATTCAAAATTATGATTATTGCTAACGTTCATAAAAGTAGCTGATGTAATCTGCACCTGGGTTGTATTTTTTAAACCAGACCAGTGTATCAATGACATCACCACCATGAATTGTTGAAGAAGTAATGTGAGAACTGGTATTTATAAACGTGAAAATACTCTCAAATACGTTGTTGTGGGTGGTTCACGGTTTTCCAAAATATTTATGAAACAAATGCAATAAGAAATGTGACAGGTACACACGATTTAAAGTGTATACATGTATAAGCATTAAAATCTGAAAATATCGATGGTGTTTACATTTCCATCACGTGCAAGGATAAACAATATATACCTGTAAAAATTTACCTTTTTCACGTATACACAAAGTCGTAATGTGACGTTGGCCAGACATACATTTATGAAAATTCATATTTTATGCAACAAAAAAAATCAGCCCTTTTGTTCATAATTGCAGTATCGCATACAGTTTATTATGTCTTCTGTATTATCACTTAGCTCTTGATCATTTAGTCCTAACATAAAATGGCTCATTATCCGGAATGCTCCAATCTTTGCAATCTAAATTCATTTGGTTCAAAGTTCACAGTAGATCTTCATAATGTTCAACATAATATGTATGTGTTTGCTTCAAATGCCATTGTATTGCAAAGTCTGTTAATCCATAATACCCAATGTAACTTTTTACTTTTTTTATAATCTTTTAAGGAAAAACTGTATGAATGAAGGACACCCCGTTCCATCATAATCAAGATTACACGTTTATGGCACGTTCGTTGTATCTAGTGCTGAAAATTCGCAGTAATTTAGTATAAAAAAACATATTACATGTCATTCCGAAGTAATGAGGCACTGAGCATTTCCTCGGGGGCATCAGAATAATTCGCACACAAGCAATGATAAGATAATGGTTCGAATAGATTTTTGACAAAAAAGGCATTGTCAAAAGTGACCAAAAAAATATAAACTAGGGTAAAATACATCGAAACACGATCATTTCAACGCTTGTAAACCGCCATAAGCAAGTCACAGAGCCAATTCAGGTTTCAAGGACTGGCCACGTGATTATAATGTACATGTACTAGAGTCCCGGTATACCTTACAACTTTCTTAGTTTTAAATTCAGAATTCTGGAAATTTGCCAATGCCCAGTTGTGAGCCTGCAACAAGGCATGAAGAGAGAAAGAAAGGTTTGACCACTGGCAAATTTCCAAAGGGGTCCAACCTCTAAAAAATCGACAGAAACTGAGAAGTCTCGTCTAACGTCATGGCCAGAAGAGCAATTTCCACACCCCTTTACCTTTTCACCTTTTGTAAAATATACGAAACCGTTTTTGACATGCGTGACTCACTCGAGGCCCTGGGCCAAGCTTAAAAGGTAGTTACAGAGTATGAAGCTGGCATATTAAATTTGCAGGCATGAATGGGAGTGATTTCTTTCCTTGAGTCTTAGCCACACCCTTCATATTGTTATCATAGCAATGTACTGGAAGGAGACTGAAAATGTTACTAGATTGCTTGGAAATGTTCAATTCAATTCAATTCAATTCCTTACCCTGCAGTCAGCATGTATATTATGCCATGTGGCAGGGGGCAAAGTGCCAGATTTTGTTAAGGTGAACTTTATACGGTGTTACTAGATGGCCTGGAAATGTACTTGCATAATGGACATTCCGGCACTTCTACAACATTGGGGAAGATGTAGTGTGATCTTACTTTAGTTCCCAATAACTGTAGATTGATCAATGATCATGCCCACATTGAAAGATCATTCAAGTATATACATTACATTTTGCTATAGAAATAAATATGTGCAAAAATACACGGTAAATGTAAAAAATACAAAAATTATTTGCGATAAATGCGACAAAATAGGGATATTTTGAAACAATAAATAGGATTTTCTAAAGTGTCACATATAATTTTTATAAAAGACATTTTCAGTTTCATAAAAAACGTATAAAATATTTTACAGTAAAATCTACTAAAGGTGACCACCCAAACAATGACTAACTTCTGTCACTATATACAGGTGGTCACTATACAGAGAACTTGTATGAAGGAAAACATTCATATATGCACTAAAAACAATTTCTGAAACGTACTATACAGAGGTGGTCACTTTACCAGGTTTTACTGTATGCTTCATTCATTATTTATAAGAAAAAATAAATAATTTTAAGTATATACACAAGTAAATGATTCCTATATTATATTATATAACTAATTTCATATATATTAGTTCTATGAATGTATAAATTATTCGTTTATTTTGTAGATTAGATATTACTGAAATCATTTTCTAGAGAGCTCCTAAAATATTTATTTTCCTTAAATATGTAGTCCTATTGTTGCACAAACCAGAATACAGTATTATATATTTTACATGTATACATGTATATAAGAAGTACAATATAAATATAAAACAGAAAACATTTTTAGAAAAAAAAAATTAACTATGCTATTTGGGATAACTTAATACATTGTATTTCTAACCGGAATTGCTGTATATTAAAAATGGATTATTCCATTTTAGTACAGCTTACATTAGCATCTGCTGAAGCTTAATGTTTCTTTTTGCTACGATTGTTTTTATTATAATAAAATAGGGCCTTTATTCTTCTAAGGCAGCCATCTTGAAAAGGGCAATGCAGTGAAGCTGATACGTCACTTCCTGATACTTTTTGATTGAAATTGTCATATTTAAAACCCTACTGGGAAATAACTTACATATAACCTAAATAACTAAATCGTTAAAAAAAACCTTAATCACTAGTCTTCAGTGATCACAAATTGGACGTTTTCGTATTTTCGCAAAAAAATCCATCATCTCGGTCTCATTACTTGGCTAAACTGTTACCGCAAAAATTCTGAAAATCTCAAATTTGGTCTGCCATGGCAAATTCTGCGTTACTCCGGGTTATCACCATGCACGTTCATCTTTATTAAGTTTAAACGTGACTGACCCCTCACTGATCTGGAGTAGATTTTATCCTATGTATATACGGCTTTGCGTGCAACGGTGCTAACTTCTTGAAAACTCGTGTTTCGAACATCAGAAAACGCGAACATATCCATCGTGAATATTCAATTACGCATGCGTGTACATGCGGACAGCTTGACTCTGTAATTACTCGACCTCCAACAAGGTTCAAAACTGATGCAACGCCTTCAAATTGATTTGATGGGTGAAGATAGCCGCTATGCCCTGCATTGTCTTTTGTAAATAACTTTACATTTATGTTAACTTCAGTTCATTCAGTGCAGTTTTGTGTATAGGTATACGACGTCGTCATGTCTTCCTCAGTTGTCGGTTTTTTTACATACATGCAACTGACTTCAATACACCTTGCTTTTCATACATTTTTTTTTAACAATTCGTGTATATTTAGACCACAGTTATTCCATGTTCACACTGTTAGCCATTCTAATGCATACATGTATGTTTTCCTTCATAAAAAAATTCTGTATGACACCTGGTCATTTTTTGGCTGGTCAACTTTAACAGGTTTTGCAGTACAAGATTAAAAAAATTTAAAAATAAGTTCGTTTTGTTATGCCTATAGTCCACACCAAGGAAACATTTCCATGAAACATGAAACATGAAACTGTTTCATGAAATGTTTCAACTGTGTTGAATTGGTTTGGACACTTTGAAATGTTTCAAGTTTCATGTTTCATGAAATTATTTCCTTGATGTGGATTAGGCATTAGAATTTTACTTAGTGGTCAGAAAAGCGTTACATCATTCATCATAGTTTTAAAAGTTTGCACTAGAAATGAAATTACATGTGTAATTCTACAATTAAGCTTTATGTTTTATTTAAAATTAAATTAGTTTCCCTGACTATTTTTTCAAATCCATTTTGACCACTAAAAATCCATAATCATGACAAAGAATGTTTGTATTTATTGCTTATTATATACCAAAAAAATCCCCATTTCTAGAACTGACGCATGACTGCGATTTCTTTGATTCTGTGTTAATGAATAACTATATATATGGGAAGTTAAAGTGTATATATTCATGCATTTATATAATAAATTTCTATAATTATTATCAAAACAAATTACTTTCCAGGTCCGGCAAGCCATTTTTATTAAACTATTTATTAAACCATTTACTAAAGAAAGTTTTTTTGGATACCGGTATATATAAAAAAATATATTAAAAAAATAAATTAGGGTAACTGTTTAAACTGTTTTGGTATTAAATATTCAAATTCTGTTTAATATACATTACAGACGTCTCTGATAAATTTGTAGAACCCTTAAAAAGGCAAGTTATTAACTTCTCTGATAAATTCATTAAAAAGATACGATTTTAAAACCAATCACTGTTAAGAGGCGGGAATTTAAAAATATGTAATATTAAACCTAATGGCCCATGACGAGGATGTGGGAAAGAACTTGCATCACTTGCTCAAGAATGCAAAGTTCAAATGGAGTCCATGCCCTTCCACTTTCGCATCACTACGCCTCCACAACCTTAATTGCCATAACCCCTTTGGCCCTGCCATTAAAAATCGACCTATATATTTTCCCTAATCATTCCTTGTATTCCCTTTCTGGCATTAAGTGCTCATATTTAACCATGTTGAGTTGATCTAAATGAGTTCCACAACTGAGCATCTAGTTACCATTATAAGGAACAAAATAAAAAAGGTTTGAAAACTACAAAGTGTGACCTATGGTCTGGGGCTAATGCGGGTAATCTCGACTAATAAATGCATGTAGGCTAATGGGAAAAGCTCTGCATCGCATACAAACTACTTTATTGAACAGCATGCCGTCAAATAAATCCTTCATATTCCTAACCAGCCCGTGGCAAACTTTTAACGACTCGTGCTCAAGTGCTTTACGGTTATATAGTGTATCCTGGACAACGTCTTATACCCTCGATCCATGTCGTGTATTTTTATTTCGTCCTTAATGGTACTTTAGCATTACTTAGCAACGATTACGCTGATGGTGGCCCCGATATTCCAATTAGCCTATCGATTAAATGGTTAGACAGGGATAATGATAGTAATAACAGCGACTAGTTAATGGTGTTTTTGAAAGCTCTTAAACGGTCTGACATATTAATCCTCTGCCAGCACTATTGACTTGACCTGACCTCGCTTATGGCCAGTTTTTAGCCCGTGTGCGTGCTGTGGTAATTCGAAAGCGTGGTCTAAACGTGGAATTAAGTGAGGAGTTGAGTTGGTCATAATGCTGATATTTTAAACTGTAAAAGCTTTCAAAGAATCATTCCTGCATTCCTGTTCCAAAGACATTCCAGAATTAAGAAAAGATATTATGGTTTCCCTGCAAGAGTTCCAGAAGAGCATCCTCATTGGATATTGTATATTACAAATATGGTCACATGTGATGATTTTTTGCTTGAAACTAAAAAAAATCAATAGGTTCGATAGGCTACACTTTTGAGGCACGCCCTTCTGAAAATCAAGATCAAAACAGATTTTGTAATTTTGCTCTACCCACATGCCCACATTGAAAAAAAATTTACATTTTACAAACCAAAAAAAAAAAAAAAAAAAATACACCATTGTGACACAATTTATATGTATGTTCAAAATTAAGTATAAAAACCACAAAGATGTATTTCAATTTTTTTTAAATATTCATTGATGAATATAAATTTAAATGTATGAACTATAACCCAGTCGGAGCTTGATCGTATCTTAACAGATAGTTATATATTTTTTCAGTTATGCAATTATACATATACACGTCCATGTTTAATTTTGAGCAATTGAAAGTTTTGTATCATTTATTGTTTGAATATTTTTTTATTATTTTATATTATAGTTTCAATGTTTCACACATTCTTACATATACAGTGAAAGCTGCTAAAGGTGATCACCCAAAAAATGTTTAAATTGGGTCAATGCATGCAGGTGGTCAATATACAGAGAATTTTATTAAGGTAAGCATACATGTATGCCCTAAAACCAATTTTTTAAATGTGGTAACTATATGCAGAGATGGTCACTATACAGAGATACCGGTATATAAAAATATTAGGCTATATATCCTTCAATGTGGGCATTAATGCATATAGAACCCCTGCAGCCCATACCCCCTGGAGTCGTCGGTTGTTTAGTCACGATTATAATCATGCAGCAAATGAAATAGATTTAATGAGAAGCAAAAATCGATTGCAATTTCGTTCGACATATATCTCTGGATTTCCAATGACAAATATCTGATTGCAGCATGTGTACAAGAATCTTGGCAATTTTTTTTGGGAATAGTTAAAATGCCACAATCGGTGGAATAACAAAAAAAGATGTACATAGCTTAAATTGTAGATTTTATTAAATATTGAGGAAAACTTGGACAAACTATTTTCAACGCAAAAGACAGCATTAGTTTTCTCACAAATATTTCAGAGCTTGAAATCAAGCATATTCATAAATGTGTGCTTCTAGTGGCGTGGATCTCTATAGATTTACATTCACCATGCAATAATAGTCACACAAATTGACCAGCAGTTTTCCGCAATTTTAAGAGCAAATATATATATATGCATGTGTGGTATACTCTTCACGTGGTAAAAGGGCGTATATTCAATTTTGAAAACGCCATGCTGAAGGCGCATACGCCACCAGGGAGTGCTGAACCGGAATAAGGAAATGCCATTTGCATTGGGGCATGTTGCATGCGAGCATCCTATAATATAGATAGCTACAGAGATTAAAGTGTTTTAAACATTTGCTATAAACTCGGCATGGCCATGAGTTTAATTAAATTGTTCACGAATTTAGGGTCGGCAGAAATCAATGAGCTCGCCGTTTAATTACAAAACTTGTAGAGCATTTCTTCGTAAAAGATTGAAGGTGTACGAAGGTAGAATTTCAATTTTGAGAAGCAATGGCTTTATTGGCTTAAAAAAGTTTGTTGAAATGTTAGAAACCTTAGAATCCCCTCAAATACTTAAATTGCCAAAACAAAAAAAGGTCATAATTCTTCTAAAATGATTGTTTTTATGTATCTAACATTATAGCTTCTAAGGCGGAACGGACTAATAATTGTTTGTGCCCAATAAGAACAACTACTGAAACGAGGAAATGTTTCGAAAATTAAGACATGAAAACTGGCCATTTTTCCACGTTGAGTGCACACCAGTACAAAAAACCATAAAATCGAAAATAAGAACGTAATTTTACGGAAAAGAGGTTCATAAAACACCAGCAGGAAGCATGTTTAATGGCCAGAGATTCTATACAAGTTTGTGCAGGCAAGATAGGAATAAACACATTGCCTAGTCTACTTGAGTTAATGGACGATATGTTTTAAGTAGATTTATACTCATGAGTAACCACAGCATGAGTTATCTCTGCTTATCTTGCACATAATGCGGTGTAGCCACTTAATATAGCACCCTCTCATTTTCCCCTATCTGCATTCTTCTCCAAAAATATTTAGATACAAAATAATAACCCATTGTGCATAAAAAATACACTTTACACTAAATAAGACGATGGCAATTTTCCATCCAAATTTGCAGAAATTAGGTGATTTCATTTAAATCTGTTTTTATTGAAATCCAATGAAATCCCATGAAAGATAGCGAACTAATATAATATACAATATTTCAAGAATTCTGACTTTTTTGCATATAGCAAATAACCTACAGACCTACATGTAGTTTATCTGATAAAATTCAAGCTAAATGGTTAACCGCTGAAATCATCAATTTAAATACGTATACATCTTCGAGACTTTTTCTCTAAACTCTGTATATATACACTGTACATGCATGTATACGTATACGAACGTAATTAGTGGTTTAATGGCACTTGTATTTGCAAGTCCATTTACGAAAATTAACGGTTTTACCTGAGAAAAATCACACCATTATCAAAAGTTGTAAATTTTTGCAGCTATACCTATTATTTATAGGCTAAAATGAGTGTCAATGACTGCATGACAAATTAGATATTATTTGGTAAAAAAAGGCTGCAACTATAAACACTCATAAAAAGGCACTTAAATCCATTAACGCTTGTGAAATTTTAGATGTTTGGCTGCATGTGAGGTAGCTATAGGTCTTTAATCGACTACTAAAATTTGGGTTATTGTTTTTTTTTGGAGCTATAACCTCACCCAAGTAATTATCAATACTCCCCCTTGGGAACTCCCTATTGGCTAAATCTGTTCAAATTATTCGGAGATTAAAAACTGGTTTTAATATGAAATTGCATATATCAACACCTGCTTGAACTTATGGATGGATACCTTTTAAATCGGCACTACAACCAATAATATGTGCCATATGAGGTCAACAAGATGAAGTCAAACTGACATGTTACTACTGCCTAGTTGATATTAACATGTTTTTAACACGTGCTTGGGCTTTAAACTATATAGGATAAATAAGAAAAGAAATCGCAACTCCTGAAGAACCATAACGATATGACCACTGAACACGTGATGAAATTGAAGCGCCGTTATGATACATGTACGACTGGGGGATTCGAACTTCTAAATTTCAGCCTGATGCATCAATCTGCTGAAATAAAATCATTAGCGCACCTGTAACGCGAAAAAGAATTTAAAATACATTGTCCAGTTTTTATTTCGTCTATTTATAAGTTATGGTTGCAAGATAGAATCCGTGAGAGAAGCTAATTTATTAAGATTTATCATTGGTCAAAGAGTGAAGTATACCGAAAGTGTGCTGTCAAGCCGTTGATAAATGTAGTCACCAGGTGTCGGACCTCACAAACAGTATTTTTCCAGCAATTGGTTCATTAAAATTCAGGTCAGATATAAGCTTATGAATTATTGCAGATCCCCAACGCGTTTGGGCAGGTTGACGTAAACTAGAATGTTTTCCTGTACAAGAAAATTCACCATAAAAATTTACTTCA
Source organism: Xestoiulus laeticollis (assembly GCA_034698905.1). Classification (NCBI taxonomy): domain Eukaryota; kingdom Metazoa; phylum Arthropoda; class Diplopoda; order Julida; family Julidae; genus Xestoiulus; species Xestoiulus laeticollis. The sequence goes on along the minus strand of JAQGCC010001840.1, from coordinate 2,113 downwards.
AGGACAGTCATTTCGTAATCTAGTATAATGTACATGTACAGGCTTCATTTAACAGTCTTCGGCATTTACAGTTTTAAAATAGATGGAACAAACCATATTACAAGTATATACATGTACATGTATACAGAATGGTTAGGGCATACATCATGTCTGTAGGCTTAGACAGGGTGCGTTTGAACTCATGATACAAACTCAAACTGGTGTTAGAGTGAACTGTATAAGGTAAACACCACCATAGAACCTAGGGTCCAAAGGTTACTATTAAAAAGTTACATGGAATTAATGTTGGCACAGAATGATTACCTTGGTAGAAAACACCAATTTGAGTTTGTGCCATTAGTTCAAAAACACACCGTATAGATTAATGAAAAAAATGTTGTAGACATATGATACTATAGCTATTCAGTTCAATATTATACATGTATACATACAAGTACATGTCAGCATCTACAGTATGTACACTGCATTCCTTTGGTACATTATTTTTAGAATGCACATAATTCAGTTGAAAGTAAACTGCTTTCTTAAATAAAATGTTATTACAATTAAAACATGTTGATGATGGGTGGATGGAAACTTTATTGATACAGTGTACAATATGTACAAATATACATCACTATCAAAAATAATATCCATTTATTGGGATTTTATAGCCTACATACTGTATACGCATTACAATATGCTACAGTCACGAAAAGCATAGATTTTATCTTAACTTCATACAGACACATTAAATTTTGATATGAATATGGATATTTTTCTTTTATTTACTTTATGGGTGTATACAGTGCATGTTTGAGCATTCAATACATGGGTTCCAAAGGGTAAAAACAGTGCTATCAGCGATTAAAGAATCGCTTCATTCTAGAATGATTCCTAAAGACATACATGTACCTGCGCTTCGCGATGCACCTGCTCAGAGTATAGCCTATAGCCGCGCATCAAATAATAGAGCATCACATGATTCTATTCTAGAATCATTCTTGATGTTAATGAGTTCTGAATGGTATCAAAAACAAGATGTTCGATTGCAATCATTGATTCCAGAATCATCCCAGATAATAGCACTATATAGCACTATGGTTTTACCCTTAGGGTTCATGGAGCATGGAGCATGGCCTTGAAATGCAGCGTTTCGATTGGGTAATTGAAAATTCCGCCATCGGGAAACCAATCGAAACTCTGCATTTCAAGGCCATGCCATGCTCTACGCTGTTTTTACCCTAACACTATATTGCTTTGAAAACAAGAAAATGAGTTTAACTATACATGTAGCCTCGCCTAGTCCAAGTACTATATATTCTGTATGCTGCGCTTTTAAATAGTGCTCGCCATATACAATTTGTACAGTAGCATTCAAGCTTAATTTGCATGAAACATCAATATCGTTCCGATGGCTAGTTCAAAACAACAAAAATAGGTCGTTTCATAATCGTGTATACATGTACATTGTGGGTGTGGTTGGGTTATCGAGGTATGGTGCATATACATGTATGATGCAAATCACAGGGTTTGTAAATTAAAATAAAAGAAAAACAATGCTTCGTTAGTTGTCCTTGACCTTGCTTGATATGTTTTGACGAGAAAAGCAAAATATCTCGATAAACGACACCCACAATAGTAAAGTCCAGAACTTTCTTAATTAACACACTAAAAAAGCTGCATTACATGTGTATGTATTCTAGTGTCTGAAATTTTTGTTATTAAGAATTTTGTATTCAAAACGAATGCAAAAAAAACATATGTTTTGCAAATTAGGACGCATGTACGAAACACTAGCAGTAATAAAATTCATTCGCAATGTTTGCACGAAGGTTGACAAGAAAGTTTTATGTTCGGTTTTACTTTTAAGGTATTTATAGGAATTTCAGATAATTAAAAATGGCCCAGTTATATTAATAAGCATCACAGTGTAAACCATATACAATGCCTAATTTGGGCAACCGAATCGGTATCTCTGGCAAGCTTAAGGGGGCGATCCCCACTATGATCCCCAAATGGTTAAGATAAGGCCGAATTTCGAGCTGTTGTTTTTTCCTTTTGTTTTTAAAATTTTTTGAAAATTTTTTTTAAAAAAAATTCTTTGAAAAATCCTTTAGGTGTGCATTGATTT
>JAQGCC010001839.1:0-21132 GCA_034698905.1 Xestoiulus laeticollis | reverse complement strand
TTTATTTTTGTATTATAACAAGTAGTTTTTTTAAAAGTAGGTTTTAAAATTTCCCCATAGCAAAACATGCAGTTTAGCTCCCTCTTAATATACAATCTAAGCATAATCCAGGTAAAGTAGTCACTTTCAGTTTTTTAAAAACCACCAATAATCCTCTTATAGGAGTGTTAAGATGACTACTATGTTTAAAATTCCTTTTGATGTTATGTCCTCTTTATAAGTTCATTTATTTTTACAATGTTTAGTTTCACTGTGATGGCTTGCTGTTGGGTGGTGCTACCGGATGAAAGGCCGACTGTAGTGCAACTACTCGCCTGCTTGCAGGACTTTTACAAAGCGCTAGGGCGCTACATCTGAACGGTCTAGTGTGCAGTGATAGGGTTTTTAAAAAATCTACCATTTACAGTGCCCAAGACACTCGCTTTTGGGTTGGAACCCACGCAGATTGTTCGTGTGAAGTTCATGGCCACGTACATTTGCTGGCTCCTGTTCATCTGCATTTACAGACGCGCTTCATTGACAATGTAGTCAGAGTGTGACTAGTTGTGCGTGAAATGAAATGTTGCATACAGCAGACCTGCCTTTGTTTCATTCGTAAATTAGGGCACTCGTTGTTAGTTTGGTTTGGATTGTCGTGTACAAATTCTGCAGTGTGAAGGATCCGATGTGCTAACGTGGTTACATGTTATTGATGCATAGAAAGTGGACCGATGTCATGAAAATAGGAATTATTTCTACGGCCATAGCTGTTTGCAGAAAAATATGCTGTGTTTCTTTGACGTGTCTAGTCAGACTTTTATGTTTGCGGCGGTTTTATACGGATATCATCATTTTGAAAGGAACACCCGATTAAGTTCGACGGATTAATATTTTGTTTTTTTTAAAAGTTGCTTATTTGAATATGTGTCATGATTTTTGAAAAGAATTGCATTTTTTTATAATTATAGAAGATGTAAAAAGCCTAGAAGGAGATAATCGTCACCTTGATGGTTATTAAATATTGTATCAACCTCCATTGCTTCGAATTTATTTTAAAGCATGACAACACCACGTGATAGCAGAAGAAATTGCAAATAGAACAACAACAGGAGATCAGATAATGCACGAGAAAGTAAGCATGCACATCACTTAAAACATTTCAAAAATTGAATGTTTGATAATATTATATAATTATTACACATTTGTAGAATGTTGCATATAACTGAGAAAATGTGGAATATTGCATATAGAATCTATATTTACTTTGATCAGCACATTCCTTTGCATATTCTGTGAATAATCATGAACTTCGATCATGCACCATTCTCTTGTGTTTGACATGTGCCATTTTTGATTCGTGCACATGGAAATTTTTAAATAATTGGAACTTTCATTATGAATGAACTTTCAAAATCTTTTTCATGATGGGCAGTTGTTGTTCATTTACATTCATTTAAAAAAAAATTCTGGGTTGTTTTTGCAGTTTCAAGTTTATAATGTTATTCAGTTTAATTTAAAAGAGCCATTATTAATGAATTATTGTAATTGGGGAAATTGTGCCACAAGAAGTCGTATAATCCCTAATTCAACATTAATGTTGGCCGCTTTATCCAGGCTAGCTCAGAGTGCAAATACCTATTGGGCGTCCGATTCAGCCAGTCTTGATTATCATAACAAGTGCAAAGAAGTTTACCTTAGGCACAGAAAACTGAAACTTCCTAACAAAGGGCTCAAAGTTTCGCGTGTTGTTCAAACTCCATCACTTACAAGTACTTCAAATGCTGGGAACATCTCTGTGAAAGTGAAAGACGTCATTCCCCAAAGTCGTCTTGCAAAATACGGCAATTTTTTATACCACCAGGAAGACACGATTTTCAAATCAATTAAACAGAGCGAGAATGGAAATCTCGACTTTGAAAAGGAGTTCCCAATATCTTCTGAACCTACCCTTCCTACGGAATCATGGCAAGGTCTCACCAGTGAAATGTTTATGTAAGTGTTATTTAGTAGATGTTTAACAAATGTGCCTCGCTGCCATCAAGTTATCATTATCATGAATTTGTAAAAATGTAAAGGAGCCATTAGGAAAAAAAAAATACTTTTAGGAATATTGGCAAGCTTTTTGGAACTCATGACCAAGATTACTCTGGAAAAGTTGATAATAAGATGAAAGGGTCCAATTCAGAAATGAAATCGTAAGAGCTAAAGACTTCAGTGTAGTTTATATTTTCTCAAAATATTCAGCGGAACTCATTGCATTTTCATTTCTTTATTTCGGCCATTGCCATTGAATAATATAGACTCGATAGAGACGTGGCCCAAGAGGTCATCCATCCAGGATCATCAGTACACAAAGCGAAATCAATAACAGAAACCTTCCCTGAAAAAATAAGTGAAAGTTTCTGGCCTACGTCTGATCGGGACTGTTGCATGTTGTGCAATAACTCTCTGGAATATCTTACCGAGTATTCTGAATGGTTAAAAGTTGAAGACAACATGCCATGTTCTGGTAACCTGAATGAACAAATTATCTGTTTAATACAATATTTTATATCTGCACTGATTTTTTTCGATTGTAATCAAATTGCTAGCAGATTTTTCTTTCCTTCTTTACTTGTTTCTGCATGATTCTTATGTCTAAAAATACACATTTCCTAGATTGGTCTTGCATTACAGAAGAAGTGTTATTGGCACCTAATTCAATCGAAAAGTTTGATTGCAAGAGCGGATTAAAGAAACTTATAAGATGCCTGACTTCACCTACCGTTCAAGACCTATGGTCAGTGTCGGAGACTAAGGCATTGACAGCTAATGAGAAATCGGAAGGTGCCATCAAGTTGCAGCAAAGAAAGGATCTTTGCAGGTGTAGAACCTATTATTTCTGTGTGAACAGAAAAACTATACACTAGTGTTGTGTACTTTTTCTGCCTTCCACTTGCACTAATTTACATTATGTTGAGTTCTGAGTTCAACAAAAGTTTGCATGTGACATTGCTGGGAAAGTACTGCTTTCGAACTTTTACGAATATTGATAACTTAGTAGTAATCCCTCATATTACTTGACCAGACGTAACCAATGGGTTACGATTTCAGCTTCAGCACTATTATACTTTCTTCTGCAGTTTTTTTTCGTATTCGATGAGTGATGACAATGCCTCAACTCTCATTCTTGAAAAAAGCAAGGAACATCTTCATTTTATTAGCCAAAAAACCGAATCCATCGTAACTCCTAAGCGGCAATACCAGATTTCCAGTTCGAGGAATGTAAATCCATATTGGGAATTTGTAAATCCTGAACGGATTTGCAATATGCAAGATTCTACTCCACGCATCCAGACTTACGCCGAAGTTTGCAGGGCAAAATGTAACTAAATGCATCTCATTATTATAATTTTTTATTTCATACCGTGTGATTAAAGTTTTTGTCCCATCCAAAAACTTTTGAAAGGCTTTTGATATGAAAATTATGTTAATGTGGTGAAATAGAAAGTCCTGTGTGCTCTATCCACTGATGGTATTAGATTTTACCTACGATCATTTTTTTACGGAAACCCAAATTATTACTTTTCAGCCGTAACCCTTGGCTTAGACAATGTCAAATTAGGGGAAGGAAGTATGTTTTTATGAAATGAGTTGTTTTCATCTTCATTTGCAATTATTTAAAGTTGTTACAATGTTTTTAAGAACAGGGAAACGCCCAATGGTAGTTACGCTGCAGCACAGGGGGGCACTGAAGTGAAGATTTCAGTTTTTAAGCTATTAAATATCTTGTATGTCGCTTCACTCTAGTGCACCACTGTGCTCAGCAAAACTAACATTCAGCGTTTCCCTCTGTTCTTTAAAACATTGTAAATTTGCAACAATTTTAAATAATTGCCAATGAAGACTAAAAAAGCGCATTTCATAGTAACGAACCATTGTCTTCGTTCCCTAATTTGACATTTTGTCCTAAGGGTTATGGCTAAGAAGTTATAATTTTTGTTTCTGTGAAAATATGGTCATGGGTACATTAAAACCTAACAACATCAGGAGATAGAACACACATTACTTCATATTTATCCCCGGATTAACAGAATTTTCATAACAGCGGTGTGAAATGTTTTTTTTTGGGGGGGGGATGACTGGTAATGGCATTTTTTTCACCAGTGATGATATTTCCATTTTTCCATTAATATTCAAAGAGATCTTAATTCCACCACGTGTATCAATTTAATTTGACGAGAAATCAAACTTATTGTAATATTTCGTCGTAAACTTTTTATCTTTCTAACACAATCAAGTCGGGAAAAGAGTTCATGCATTTAGTTTTTATCTCATCAAATAATTGTATTCGTGTCAAGATGTTTTACCAGTCACCATTATGTTTGCTCAGATTAACTCATCTCATTTTAGCAAATAGATCATCGATGTATAGATGGCACAGAGCTTGTAAGAAATCCAAAAGCCAAAGTAACGTATCCATGATCACTGGATCCCAGCAAATCAAGTCGACATATTCGCATGACCATCTGATGCCCATAAAATTATTAGCATCTCTACAAAGCATCGATAAATGGCCAGCTCTGGCAGCCTCTACACCCATCAAAACCAAAAGCGAAGAATTTCCAGAACTCCGAAGTTCCTCTTCAGGACAAATTTTTACCCCTTTATCAAAAAAGAAGAAAACCGGAAGAAGAATTCATTCTAATTACAATATTCCATGCACAGATTTATCGCAGCGGTTTGTAGATTCCACTGAAAGCCAACACGAGAATACCCCCATCAAGCCTACCACTTCCATGAAACCACGACCCATCACCGGATTTCGAAACTGGAATTGTGTTTTCGAAGATGAAAAGTCCCCTGTGTGCAAGGATGTGTTCCAGGCATCAAACCAGCAGTTATCATCTTCTGGAGCAGATGGGGGTTCATTCAATCATGGAAACATAAAACAAGTGCACCATTATTCAAAATATGGCTCTGATGAGATGCCCTTGGATTATAAAAACTACCATTGGCAAGCCCTAGATGCTAATAAGCAATCAACGGATGAGAGAACTTATTATGGAACCACGTATCAAAAATATAATATCCCAAAAAGTGCATCTGATGAGATGCTCAGCTCTACCAAGTGCCAAAAACATAAATGGCATATATCAGACTCAGGAAACCAGCATTCAAAGACTTCTGGATTGGAAAGATCTTCATGCAGTTATGGCCCCACAAAACAAAAAAATCACAAGCCGCCATACAATAAATACTTGTGGACTTGTGCAACAGAACAAAACCCAAGTGCTACGAATGCTTCGAAAATACAACGTGGATGCACTATGGCCAGTTCCCAAAATCCACCAGTAACTCCACAATCAAGAACTCGTGGAAAAAAGTCTCATGATACCAGTAACAAAGAAAAGTTCTTGACAAATAGTGTTCAGCAACAACAGTTGGAACATAATCATCAGTATCCGTTTGGTCAAGTTTTTAATACCTGGGATTTTCAGAACATGACACCCCAGATTCAATACCCGATTGAGACATTATGGACTTTTGCTCCACCCTTGCGAATTTTAGAAATACCACCCTTTTATGCAGAGAAGACCATCCAGATTGCTTTGACAAGTACTATCACGCCGAGGACATCAACATCAACCAGCCAGATGATCAATAATCCCAGTGCCAATATACAGGCAGCATGGCACACAAATGTTCATTTTGCAACCACAAAATCTAATTTGGACAACCGATGTCCCGATGACTTGTACAACGTACCAACTGTTACTAGCAGCAACACAAAAACCTTGTGTTTGGACCCGATGCAACAGTCGGTTAACAAATTTCTGCACCAACCTAAGTCCAACAACTTGCAAAACATGGAAGTGGAGATGCAAGAATTGGCACTGCCATCAACCTGCTTCAAGGACAACCAAAATATATTCCTGGAAGATGCTACTGGTTATGAAAATATGGTCCAACAAATACAGTACAGTGACATAAAAGAATGTCAAGCTACTAATCTTAAGCCAGACCAAACTGCACCAAACTTCTTGTCAGAGGAAGGTGCCACAGATGACAATTCCAAGAAGCTCAAGAGAGGTCTCGGAATCTTGAAAAGCAAAGAATGACTACTATCTTCCAAAGATGATGAAATGTAAAGAGCGCATTGATTAGGTTTATTATTGTAGAGAAATAACATCTTTCCGAAAAATCATGCCAATCTTAACTGATTTTGCAATAGTTCTGGTACTACATGTCCCTGAAAATGAAAGATTTGAAAGATCATAAAATCTACTAGCTGCCATAATTTTGAAAAGCAACAGTTTAATTTGAATTTGTTTTGTTCATGTTTCTCTTCGTTATTTTTCATGGTATTGATTCCATGTTCATGATTAAAATGTACATAAATTAGCTGAAAGTTCGTTTTTTTTTTTTGCTAAATAAAATGCATCGATTTTTTCAGAACAAGATATTTAATTAGAATATAATTTTGCTATCTGAATATGGGGAAATTTTATCAATATCAAACAGTTACGGGAATTATGAGTTGAACTTGTAATCAATGCTTAATCCTGACATAATATAGTGTATTGTAGTCTGTGCAATACTAAAACTGATAATAAAAGTCGAAAATATATTGATGTATTGTATGAAATGTTTGACTCAAATTATCATGAAATAGCTAGATTTGTGGTGAATTGGATGTACAATATTGAATTAGAGCAAAATGTAATCTCCACTTAGAACTTACTAGCTAATGAATATTATGCAACGAAAAATTCCCTAGCAACCATAATGCGTCCATAGCAACCACTACAAACATTCTAAGCAATTAATCCATATACCTACATTGTATGTTTCATTGTAAAGATGCCGCAATCATCACCAGGCAGAAAACAAAGCACTGTAATGAATTTCGACTTTATTTAAACAGACAATAAGGTAATTTTTGAAAACATTTAATGTCGTTTTTTTTACTGCATCAGGTTGCACTTTCTGGAAAACTTACACAAAAGTCAAAAGGACAGGCCATAAGAAAACCAGGCAGTAAAGTAAGTACATGAAATGTGAATTTTAATATTTTATTAATTTACATCGACTCAATTATACATGTATATAACAATTATAGGATGACGATGATGACCTCATCAATGCCAGCATGGATTATGAAATACCATGCGAGGTATGGTAGGTTTCTTGGGCCTATATCGATAGTTTTATTTTATGGTATGTAATTTGCCTTTATTTTCGCATCAGGTCAAGTTAGCAAAATGCAGGCTGACTGAATCGGTGAGTTTTTCTAAATGATAAATATTGCTCTAGAATATTTATAAAAGTGGAATACTTACTTGTTCAAATGTAATAAATGCACCATAAACTTTACCATAAACTTTTAATTAACCTATTATAAAGGTTAAATAAGCTTTTATTTAACCTGATTTTATTTTATCGGCAGGTTATTCTCGATTAAATAAACACCAAACCCTCATCTTTATTTTGAATTTCTAAGTATCTTAAACTACTATTTTATTATTCCAGGAACTTGACCAGGAAATTCATATATTTTTAACAGCAGATGACCCAAACGTTTCTAAGGACATGGTCACTTTTAATTACCAACTATGCGAGTTTGAAAAATTAGATGATCTTAATCATCTGGCCGTTCATTATGAAGCCAGAAATAAAGTAGTTTGCATAGTGCAGGAAAAAGAACCTTCCTTATTCGAAAGCATTGGTAAAAAACACCTTTATTTAAATTCATTAGTAAAATTAAATTTGGTTTCCAAAGCGGAAATAAAAGAAGTCATATAATTTGACAGTTATTGTTAGAAAAATCATTTTGTCAACATATAGCTTAATTTGCTATTTAGAAACTGAGGTAAACTTAGAAGACAAGCTTTTGTCCAAAGAAGAGGAAAGTTTGGAAAATGGAGAAGCTGAAAAGGAACCAACAGTTGGTTCTACGGAAATCGCAACAAATAAGTTGTGTAACCCTTTCAATTTTAGTGAACGATCAACTCAGACACCAGTCAGAACGCTAAAAGTAGGTCCAATTACATGTATAGAATCCTTAAATAAGAATGTTTTTATGGCTTTAATAACAAAACATTTATCTTTCGTCAAAGTTTAAAAATGTTCAGACGGATCCTCCTGCAAAAATCAATTTTTCAACAAACGTGACCCAATGGGATATGTATGACTTTTACCAAAAAGATGCGGAGAAACAGGCATTAAAAGAAAACGGTAAAGAAAACGAAAAAGTTGTTATAGAAGTCAAGGAAGAAGCGACGTATGCGGACTTATCGAAATTCAAGCCTTTGAAAACGGTTTGCATAAATTTTGTTCAAAATATTAATAGAAGCACGACTGCACATTTTGTTTATTCACGTTTGTATACATAGTTCCCAAATTTTGCAATCTGATTGGAAAATATGGAATAAATGATGATTTCCAGGATTTATTTATACTTTTGCATTTTATTATTATTATAGAAACCAGATTTGACTGTTTTAACGAAGTCATTGAGAATTGCAGAGCGGATGATAAATCAAAACACATATGATGAAATCACACAAGGTGAGAATTATATGAATGTGTTGTCATCTCACTTATATATTTCCTCATTTTGAGTTGTTGCGGTAATTGTTGAAAATCTTTAGATTTTAAATACTGGGAGGATTTATCTGACGAATTGAAGATTGTTAGCGGTAGTTTATTACCCTTGTGGAAATTCTTATATGACTTAGTCGATGACCTAGCCATCACTTGCCTGACTTGGAATCCAAAATACGGGGACATGTTTGTGGCAAGCTATGGTTCACGTGAGTAACTTTTTATGATTCTTATGTCAGAAAATCATCATATTTTTAAAATAATTATATCCAAAATAGCATCCTGTTATTAAATTGTATTTGGAATTTAGAATTTATTTCAATAGAAGATTGTCAATGGTAATTTACTGCCGTCATGGAAATTCTTATATGACTCCATAGAGGTCATTAGTTAAATTAATATAATTTCAATTTTATTTTGATTTAGACGTGATTCAAATACTATTAATAAATTTTGATTTAAAATAATTTGAGGCAAATTTATTATCGTTAGGCAATCACTGCTATCACATACGCTATGCAGAAATGCACATTTTAAGGGGCACGATGTGGCTTGTTATTTCTCTGTTATAATTTATACGGTCGGCTCTCGATTTAACGAACGCCAAGAGGATGGGTTGTTCGTTATATCGAGCGTACGTTATACCGGGAGGCCGGTTTTTACAATTTGTTTGCTCCTGTAGGCGACTTTCATAGTTTTTTTATGACACCTAGCAATTTTGACCAACTGAAAGTACATAGCTTTTTTTATCCCAACAGTACTTCTGTGACGTCTGTCTTCTATTAAACACCAGAAATACAATTTTGCCAAATGTTGTTGAGAATCTAGACACTAAAGTTGCATGCTTGAGGAATTTTTTGTAGTACACGTATTTTAAGTACCCCTTAAATAAACTGGAATTAAATAAATTGGACCAATGAAAATATAAATCTTTCGACACAACGACAACGTTATGTTCGTTGTCTCAGATTTACGACATCGAATTGATTTTCGTTATAAACAGAGTCTATTAATATTTTGGGATAGTGAAATAACCAGCCGACTGTAGTAAAAAATACTCAACATTTTTTTTACAGATGAATTTATGCAGCAGAAAACTGGATTTATTTGCACATTTTCATTGAGCAATCCTTCTCATCCAGAGGCTGCATTTACGACCACAAGTAGCGCAATGTGTATTGACGTCCACCCTGATTACTGCCATTATTTGGCTGTGGGGTTGTATGATGGCAATGTGGCTGTTTACAGCCTCGAAAGCAAAACTAGGAAGCCTGTATGCTCGAGTGATTCTTGGCATGGCAAACATTTGGAGCCAATTTGGCAAGTAGGTGACAAAATAAACTTACATAGGACTTATGTGGTCACCATCGTTTTTAAATAAACAAGCAAATTTGTCATAGGTGCAGTGGCGGAGCGATGACATGGATGGCAACCTGAACTTCTTTTCTGTTGGAGGCGATGGAAAAGTTATAAAATGGACATTGATAAAGGTAAGTCTAACATTTACGGAAGTTCAGAATTTTCTTAAATCATGAGAAGATGCGATAAACTATTTTTAATCTTAAAGGGCAGTTATTTGAAAGTATCAGACGTGTTACGCATGCGGCTTAGGGATTCCGTCTATGAAGAACTCGATCTACCATATGCCATTTGCCACGGTACGATATGGTGCTGTCATCGTTTTTGCATCAGTACCCATTCGTAACTTCTTTTTTTTTCAGTGGGGGCCACCGCATTTCACTTTCACCCAAATTTAACATCAGTTTTCCTACTGGGTAGCGACGATGGCCGCATCTACCGCTGCAATGAAATTTACAGTCAAGGAATGCTAATGGAATATGAACCACACGACCATGCTGTACATGCAATCCGATGGAACGAGTTTCACCCACGTGTCTTCATCACTGGGAGTCCCGATTACACCATTAAAATTTGGGATTACATGCTTAGCGAGCCTGTTTGCACATTCTACCTTGAAAGCCCTATTAGCGATGTGAAATGGGCGCCTTATTCTGCAACTGTTTTTGCCGCTGCAACAACAGATGGAAAGGTAATATTCAATTCAATCCAATATATTACCCTGCAGTCAGCATATAAACTGTAACATGCCATGTGACAGGGGGCATTTTTAAGAGGAAGAGTATATGGTCGTGACCACTTTTTGGGGGAACTATCCCGGCATCAGCCTATATGGACCTAAATCGGCAGTTGATAGAGGTTGTGGGAAACCACAAAAAACCACAACCAGGATAGTCGACCAGGGTTCGAACCCGGGTCTCCGGAGCTAAGCGTAACCACTAAGCCAACCTTGCTGCTTCTGTTTTAGAAATTAATATTATTTTTACGACATAGGATTGGACACTAACATTGCCCCATGATCAGATTTTCAATGCACAGAGTTGATAATTTTTGATACAAATCTTTTTCAGGTACATGTGTATGATCTACACATAAATAAGTACAGTCCAATTTGTGTCCAAGTCATTCTTCCCAAGAAAAACGTCAAGTTAACCTCAATTGCATTCAGCACAGAATTTCCGGTCATCATAGTTGGCGATTCCAAGTAAGTTTTTGTTAACGCGTAAGCGCTGGGTGTCCTTATATGTTTGCTACCCAAATATAACTTTGGGGTAAACTACCATCTTTTTACAGGGGATGTATCCGGAGCTTAAAACTGTCCCCAAATCTGCGAAAGTCAATGATGAACGAAGAATCCGAGAAATTCCGAGAATTGGAAATAACCAACTTGGACAAATGCCTGTCGGTCTTCAAGGACCCGCAAGAAAAATTATAAACATAATCTAAAAAATTGGAAAACACCCCAAAGAAAAACTACGAGCAGGTTATGAAAAACAAGCTTTTATTCGACATTTAAATAACAGTCCACTGTAAAAGCATAAGAGTAAACTCAATAATAAAATAAGAAATCTTTGGCACTTAAAATGTAAAGTGAGTGTATATGTATATCCAGTTGATCTTTGGCCCTAAATGCCTCAATTTCAAAAGTGCCACTACATTGCGTTCACAGCATGCTTTCTTTACAGATTAATGGCATCATTGCAGAAGACAAAAGCATTGCCTGGACGATGATATTGCAGATAAAGGTCATGCAAGAGTGTGTTTAACTTGTAAAAGTAAGTAGGGCAAGTTTTGCAATGTGTACGCGAATTAGAACATTGTTAGTGTGTGCTGCTTATATTTGGGAATGATATCCGTTTGGGGTCGGGATACTGGAAATTTTCTATGGCCCCTTCCCCGAATTTCAGCTCGAGAAACTCGCGGAGGTTATTAGGCGCTGCCGCCTCTATTCCCACGAATCTGATCGTGGTGAGCGGACGTAGGTAATGTTCTGGAAACTCCATATCCTGCCTGTGAGTTTTGATCCAAGTGCGCTTGGTCATGATGCCGTCTCTTGGGAAAAACGGGAAAATGTCTACGTGGAGGTGGTTTGTTGCACTCAGCTGAACGCGATAAAAGTCTCCTTCGGTGGCTTTTTCCCAGACAAAACCATCTTCGGTAACTACGGCCTGTTTTGAGGAATCCCTAAGAAAATCACACTTCTCGATGTCTGCTTCGTATATGCCAATATCCACGTCGTAGTCCCAGGGAATGATGTCACCGTTGCGTGCCGCACCCAGCAGACTTCCCCCTTCCAGCCAATAGCGAACGCCGCAGTCTTTGAGCTTGGTAAAAACGTGACGGGCAGTCGTGCGTAGTCCTTCTAGACAACAAGGCGGAGTCCAGCGCTTTGCAAACAGATATTCCGGCATGTCGTTGACGACCGTCCCAAAGCACCGAGAAGTGGATTTGCTGCACCCGTACCACTCCAGGCCACCGTCGCTATGCACCACTTTTTTGATGCCAAAATCTTCGTACAGCATCTTGAAACGTTCCTTCAATGCCGAGCCGTGCTTCCACTTAAGGTGATTGTCGAGAAATAGTTGCCTGCCAGGCTGGAATTCCACACCTTGCAGGGTGTTAACCTGAAGAGGAAGAGACAAATATGAATAGTACACACATTTTAAAAGCAATGCACATGCAGAACCTTTAAACTCCACCTTCCAGCGGCGAATAGTAGCTTGAATGAACAAGGCGTCCGGAAAAGGTCTAGAAAATGGTTCCGTCAACTCGAAAAGCTGTCTAGTGTTTGCCATGAGGACGCTGGGGCCTCGAATCGCATCGCAGTCGTAGCCATGCGTCTCGTGTTGCTCCAGGGTCCACTCCCTCAGCTTGGCATCCAGCTTCATGCACTGGGTTTCCGCACCGGCAACTTTGGCAGCCACGATGCGGTTTATGTTAGCTATGAGGTATTCGAGCATCCGCTCGATGGTCCTGGTGGAGGTGATCCGGACGGAATCGGGGACCAGAAGAGTGAACGGGGTACGGACGTATCGTTCGGGCCGGGACATGAAAGGTGGTTCTTCTAGTTTTGGGTGAAGAACCACTACCTGGACGTTGTCGCCGTCCGAAGGGATTCGTAGAGGCGGGTATGGGTAGGCATCGGCGAGAATCACGATTTTAGTGCCGGGAAGCACCGTTAGGAAAGACTGGATGGTTTCCGGCAAGTCGTTTTCGAAAAACTCGAATTCCCGCACGACTATGGTCAACATTTTGGCAATCTCCTTAGGGTCATTACTGGCCTCAGCTGGCAGTGCACCAAAATAGTTGCTTGGGACAGCTGCATTTCTCGACCTTGCTAGGTCTGGTTGACCTAACCAATCTGGATTACCTTCGCCGTCGGCCTGCCGACTTTCGTGGAGTAAATCTAGACTACTTTGAAGCCTCCAAAAGTAGTAAAAAATGATGAGATTAACCAGCAAAGCAGTAAGCAACAGGCACTGACATTTCCACAAGCGCATTTTTTGCTCGATATATGGCCTTATTTTTGTTCAATTTAAGTATTACTTAACTGCAATGTCATCCTTGGTCATGAATGAACACTTTTTACATAATAATGTTTGTTTTTGAGTTTGTTTTTGGAAAGTATACCCTTCCTGCATTTAAAACACTGCGATTCACAAGGTGCCCAGCTAGCAGACGAATAATTAAGGCGTGCTTCTATGCATTTTTTACTGCTTCAAAATGTCATTTAGCCCCATTAGGACCTACACCAAACCAAAGGTGATGACATAAAAGCGGTGTCAGTACTTTATAAAATATATAAATACTGTTTACATCATGACAGACACGTGCTGTTTTTCGATTATTATCTTGAAAATGGATTTTAAATGTCCACCAGATGTCGCCATATCCCGTTCAAAGTCCAAAGCAACGTTAACTAGTTAAAGTAGCTATGCAACTAGCGATTCGTTTCTGATTAATTTGTTTCCATTTATCGTTTTTTTTTTAAACTTTGTCTATATTTTAAGCTTGTTAAGAGTTGTGTTAAGATAAGATCAAACCATGGCACAAATGCTTTGTTCTCTATGACCGTGATATGCTATTTGCGTTCGTGAGAAGGAGGAAAAATGTCTAGTACTGGATCTGATAATGAAGCAGGAATTTTTAATTATGTGTACAGCTGCGATCTGGATGCCAACATGCAAATTAAAATGTAAGTGCATGGAGTCTATTTTTTATTTGGTGTACTTTGTTGTTTTGAGGCTTTTTATTGCTAATCAATTGATTGTCAGCGTGTAAATTCATTTATCTCAAGTTCGTTTGTAGCCTACCTAATTAATTGCTTTGGCGCAGTTATCAGCCACCTACAGGCGTTTGAAACAGTTTACATTTTTTGTATAGTTTGACGTTTAATAAATTGACTGACGTTGTTGTGTTCGTGCAAGTTTGTGCTATTAGAGGATGAGATCATCCAAAAACGACCTAAATTGGACCTCATTTCCAGCAAGATCGAGGTCTGACTATACAAGTGAAATTTAAAAAAAAGATTAGCTAATTCGATCCTCAGAACATAATTTATGAGTTCTAGGACATTTGTCACACGAATGTTTACCCTCACAGGTTACCCATAGGCTACCTATTAAACCTAACATGATGCTACCTGACCTATAACCATTATAATGGTTAGGTCAGGTTAATCTGGTATACCCAGGTCAAGAATTTTAATAGTCAATATATAATTGGTTTATATCGTTGACAGCATATAGATTCTCAACTATTGAAATCAATTGATTGACATTATAGATTGTCAACTATAGAAACCAATTGACAATATACAGATTGTTAAGTATAGAAACCAACGGGCCAATAACAATAACAATTTTGACTGCAGGGTATGCATATGGTTATAGGTCAGGTGGCGTCATATGTTTGGTTAGGTACATTTATAAGAAACACGTGTAGGGACACATCCGTAAACAAATTTATGTCCTAAAGCCCATGTTACTTTTTTTTTAAATTGCGAACGAACACTACATCACCTTTAGCCAATTTATTAATTTTCATAGAAATTAAAAATATATGCTTATTGCTTTCTATTAAGGTTTGAACTGTTTTAATTTATTGTCAAATAATCCAACCAATACTAATCAATAAAAAGTCAATAATTAAGATATGATTGAAACTATAATAAGATGCAGAATTTCTCTTATTTTTTTCTAGGAAATTTTTGATCAGCTAGGATATCTTAGTCTTAGCTAACTCAACATATTGGCTATACCTAAAGCTATATACCTGACCTAACCTAATATAACGTACCTCACCCAAAATTGCAGACATTATGTGCAAAATCTATGTAGAGGAATATGTTCATGTGAAAGAACCTAACCTGATCTATAGGCCTAATATATATAGCCTAATCTTGTATGCATATCCTTACCCAAATTGCTGATATTGGGTGCAAAATCCGGGTAAGAAAATGTGTTGGGAAATGTCCGGTCATCAGTATATGATATCATGCAGGATGGTGATTGGTGAGCCATGCAGGATAAAACCATCACCCACATATTATTGTATTGTTTTGGTTCATATTTTCTATTCATGCAAATTTTATTGCCCTGCGCAGTCAGCATTATGATGCCAGATGGCAGTGGAGTAAGAGGTAGGCCTACCCAGTATGCCTACACAAAATATAACAACAATACATTGTATACAAATTGACAAACAGTACAAAATATCACAGATAATCCCAAATTCGACCTCCAACAACTTTGGACTATTTTTTGGGACAGAGTTCCAATGTCGAATTGAGCTCAGGAAGAAGGAACAAAAATATGGGTCTAGCTGACATAGGGCCTACTGTATGACTCTAATTTGCATTAATGGCCGGTTAATTACTCGACAGTTTTGTTTAAAGATTTCTTCTACAAGCTTTGCGTTGCATGCTAAGTTTTTCCCCATTCTAAGATTTTTTAATCTATATATGCTTTTCTGGAAGCTTTTTTCAGATTTAACACAATTAATTAATTTGATTTTGTCATTTATTCTATTTCTCATAAAAGTTTTGAAAGTAATGTAGCCTATATACTATATTTGTACCATATGGCATAGCAAACCTGTGACTTTGCCCCTACCACGCCTTGAGAATATCTCTTTGCTTAATAATTTCTATATCATGACACAACTTTGTCTACTGCATGCTGATATCAAGAACTGAGCAAGATTTTGCTCGCAATCTTGACTTTGAAATGACTGTGTAAATGGTATCTTCTCGAAAAACACATGTCATATTATGTTACATATTAAATTCGTAATATTTTCTCCGATTTTTTGCGCTGAAAATGTGGCCCGTCCTAATTTTATATTATCTTGACCTTGATGAAGGCCGGGATTGCAATTGCAAGGCTTGATTCTGTTTTATATTTTGCAAAACACCTTGAATGCCGGCTGAATATAAATTAAATAAACTACATGTAATTTAAAAGAGACAAAAAAATTAGTCGGGCAATTAAATTTCAGACAAATTAAAATTCTTATAATGAAACTGGGCATGCATATAAATAGATGCATCCTTATCATATGACAATCTATAGGGGTTATGTGTTATTAATATGACATATCATTATTTAAAGCCTAATTCCTCTGTTTTCTTAAACCATCATTTATAGAATACTATTAGCTTAAGCTAATATTCTATATGCTTTTTAAATTTTTGCGACATTTTACCAATTTTTTTGGACTAAATGTGTATTTCAACTATGTTTCAGTCATGCCAAATTATTTAGTTTCCATACCATTCTTCTATTGGTATGCTCAAATTTAATGCATAGACTAACTAACATAATATATAGGCCTAGTGCTTATTTTTTTTTGTGGATGAAGTTATCGAGTGACGCAATTATGGGAAATTTTCCATATTTTCCAAAATGGTCACTTTTTAGCGACAATGAATATATTATTTGAATTTGATTACATATTGTACCATTCGATTTCTCATAAAAATTTTGCTATTCTAGAGGAACTTTGGAAGGGATCCGTGAGCGGCCCAATCACTTAGCTCTCATCAATGACCCCATGTTGAAATTTTCTGGCATGTACCAAAATGGATGCTCCGAGCTCTATGTTACGTGTCAGGTATTTACAAGCGGAAAACCGTTGGCGCTCCCAGTTCGTACTTCATACAAGCACTTTGGCAACAGGTGGAAGTAAGTTTACTGTTATGTAAAGTCCTTGTGAGCTAGGGCTACTTATGGCATTTGTCATATGCACTAAATAGATGCCATTTTACCTCATTTCAGCTGGAATGAGTGGCTTACACTGCCTGTAAAATATAGTGATCTTCCAAGAAATGCTTGTTTGGCGCTAACTGTGTGGGATTGTTATGGTCCGAGGAAGACCATACCCATTGGAGGAACTACTGTGGCATTGTTTGGAAAACATGGGTAGGCTACATGCTAATAACAGCAAGTACTGTTTGTTTTTCTTTGGTTCATTAAACTATAAACTTAATATTTACACAGACATGTTTGTTTTTTTAAACACGATGTGTTGATACAAGATTGCTCGCTGATACCCAATTTTGGCATTTTAATCGTTTCTAGCACATTACGACAAGGGATGCACGATTTGAAAGTGTGGCCAAATGTTGAAGCAGATGGAAATGCTGCTACCACCACCCCTGGAAAAGACTCCACTGATAAAGAGCAGATGGCCAGGCTTGAAAAGGTAGATAATATTGTTTAGTTTGAAAGATATATCTATTATGAAATTAATGTTTCATAAACATGTAGTAACCTTTGAAATTCTGAGTTTATCTAATCAAGCGAGGAAAACTACATGATTAAAAATGTCAGGGCATCCTGTAAACTAGTTGTTGAATTATTTTCATTTTGTAAAAAAATGATAATTTAAGACGAACCTATTCCGGCTGATTATTGTCTATGTATAATTTTCTCCACTCTTCTGTTTAGCTAAAGAAGAAGCATCACAATGGTCAGATGGTAAAGGTAGACTGGCTGGATCGGCTGACCTTCCGTGAAATTGAAATGATCAATTTAGCGGAGAAGCGCAATTCTACTTTTATGTTCTTGATGATTGAATTTCCTCAGGTGGCGTTTGAATCGCAAGAGCATTCAATCGCTTATTTTGAAAAGGTAAACATTTACATTTATTTTGAATGTACATGTACATGTACATGTACATAATAATATAACATTGAATTAAATTATAGCTATAATACATGGTAACGTTCAAGAATGAAAATATTCTAAGATGTTAAATATTCATGTTTTTCAGGATGGTAATAGTACCAACCCTTTTAGACAAAATACTGAGCTTGTCACCATTCCTGAGCCAGAGATGGGGTTGGTATGTAAAAAAAATTGTTCTTCTGATGGCATGTTGCTACCTCTTAATGCCATTAACAATTATAAACTTTTATCGTATTTTTCACAAGGAAAACCTACTGGAAATTAAACACCATAAGTTAACTAGAAGGAGCCGGCTTAGTGACAAGGATTTAAAACCCAATGCTCAGACGAGAGACCAGTTAAATGTAAGATTCCGTGACCTACAAGGTCACATTGAATTTTTGTCGAATTGGTTCTTTGCCTGAAAATTAAATGGAAGCATAATTAATGGCATGTCATTGTTCAGCATATATATATATTCACTTATTTGTATGCATCATTCTTGGTAATAATATCTTGCATTTTGTTTTGTGAACTTCGATAGCTCATAAATCCCGAATTCAAAAATTATGAGCCATTTAATTATCTAAAATTAATGAATTTACATGTACTTAGGATTTTGTGAATAATAATTATACATTTAATTAACAAAATATTTGATGACATCTAAATCAAACGAATTAATGCATTTTTAGTGATGGCTTTTCGTTTATTTATTTGGTGAGGATGCATATGCATGCAGAATGTTTTTTGTTTATGAATATTACGAACCTTATAAAAGCTTTTCATGATTTTAAAAATGTAAATAATCCAATAAAACATGGGATATTATTTGCAAAAAAATGCTACCATCTAATCATGAAAAAAATATGAGCTAATCTTGAAATAACGCCATTCCATTATGTTTAGGTGATAGTCGGATTTCCACCTACCAAACCACTAACTTCCGAATTGCAAGATTTAGTGTGGAAGTTTCGATTTTACCTTAGTAATCAAAAAAAGGTAGAATTATTAACACGTCGTTCATGCATGAGTTTTGCAGTGAATCGTAGAGCAAGTCCTAATGCCTGCACCAACTGTTTTTGTTATATGTAGGCATTGACCAAATTCTTGAAGTGCGTGAACTGGAATGTGCTACAAGAAGTCAATCAAGCTATTGACCAGCTACATAATTGGGCGCCAATGGATGTTGAGGATGCGCTCGAGTTACTTTCACCTCAGTTTACGCACCCTGCCGTGCGCCGTTATGCCGTGACGAGGCTCAAGCAAGCTCCCGACGAGGTGAATATCGCTGTCTTAAAGTTACCATTTGATGAGTAAATTCATATGTCTCAACCATTAAAATCAATTATTTTTGCTTTCGCTTTTTGTTTTTGTAGGACTTACTTTTATATCTCTTGCAACTCGTCCAAGCTCTGAAATACGAAAATTTAGATGTCTCTTCAAGCATTATCGATTCAACAACTTCGAGAAGGGATTCGTCAGCACATTCAGATTCTGATCCACTGCGGGAAAGAGAAAAGTGAATTCAGTTTACTAGATCAGTTTTTTTCCATTTTGTAGGTTCTCGGTTAGTTTTATCATACAAACTTTTGTTCGCAATTAATTACAGATCGGCAACATGTTCGTCTTCATATCAACGATCTGATTCTGCACCCGAAAATTTGGGAGAGTATAACATAGCTGCTAATCAATCTAGTAATCCAATGGAACCGGATACATTTTCTGAAGATGTAGCCGAGGAAGTATGTTTTTTTCCATTTTAGTTTTAGAAATGTTCTACCGTTGTTTTTCAATTAGAAATGAAGTTAAAATAGTTTTATTTTCACTTGTCTTTAGTGCGATTTGGCAACATTTCTAATAGCAAGAGCTTGTGAAAATTTTATGCTTGCAAATTACTTGTATTGGTAAGTCAAATGCGTGCATTATCTGTTGTTTATATCCGATGCTATAAAAAAAAATACTTTATCCAAATTTGGGCACCTTTTCGTTTAGGTATTTGCTTGTCGAATTGGAAAGTCCCGATCATGTTGTGAGGGATCCAGCCGTCCAAACTATGTATCACGGTGTCTTGCGCCGATTTAGTCAATCTCTGATGAAGGTTTGTCAATGTTTTTAGGATTTTAAGAGCCCATGACATCAAAAAAGTTCTGTTCAAATTAAAGTACTAATAAAAACAATCTTCTTAGGGTGGTCGGGAATGGCGATTACGGCGCTCACTTTTGGTAGCTCAGCAAGCGTTTATCGAAAAGCTTGTGGCCTTAGTGAAAACAGTAGCCCGGGAAAAGGGGGATCGAAAGAAAAAGGTAAACAACTTGTAATTTGTAAATTTAGATGTACCGAGTTGTGATGTTTTGAATACAGTGTATGTTTTTTATAACATCTTCATCAACCATTTGTTTATTGTTTGTTATCCTCTCTCCTCAGATTGAGCGACTGCAGATTCTCCTTTCCGATCCAGAGATCAACAAGATCAATTTTACCAATTTCGAACCCCTGCCCCTTCCGCTGGATCCGGAAATCAAAATCAAAGGAATCATTCCCGAGAAGGCCACCTTGTTCAAGAGTGCCTTGATGCCGTGTAGGCTGACGTTCCTCACTACCGATAACACCGAATACGTAACAATTTTTAAGCACGGTGACGATTTACGGCAAGATCAGCTCATTCTGCAAATTATTACGTTGATGGACAAGGTAAGATGTGTTTGCGTCATTCTAACGATTTTGACTCTGCAGAAGCAAATTTTAAAAGTTCCATTATTTTTAGCTACTGCGGCGAGAAAATTTAGATCTCAAGTTGACGCCCTACAGAGTGCTCGCCACGAGCTGCAAACATGGTCAGTAATTCTTTTACTTGCCTTGAATTTTTGGGAAGCTTGACACAAATATTATTTGTAACCACGTGGGCGTTCCTGTGCTTTGATTCTTTCACATGTGTTCGAATCCCTAGGTACTGAGTGTTAAGGGGGCGATCCCCACTATGATTCACAATGGTTAAGATGGGGCCGAAATTCGAGCTGTTGTTTTTCCCTTTTGTTTT
>JAQGCC010001838.1:0-21133 GCA_034698905.1 Xestoiulus laeticollis | reverse complement strand
GGGATTTGGGGTGTAGATATGCAAATAAGGGAGGCGACGCCGCACGACGTCTACCGGCCGGAAACGGAAGCTGCCTCCTTTTACAGTTGGCGTGGAATCGGATGATTACCAAACAATAGTTTTAATAAATAATCGCGGAAATAATAGGAAAGCAGCAACAAAGGAGACAAAAATGCAACCCCTTAAAAAAGGAATTTAAAAAAAATTATTTATTAGAACGATTGTTCTGGGTTTCAAAAAATCCCACAAGAAAAAAACAACCCAAGATGGACACGGGTGGACATTGGGACGTGTCCACCCCCCAAAACGACCCCCCGCACCATCACCTCCCTGAAAAAAGCAAGCACTCTCACGGGTACCAAACGCATTCAATTGTATAAATACAATCAAAAATCTCATAAATGAATACAAAAGATTATTATTCGAAGAAGAAGAAGAAGAAGAAGAAAAAGGTTGCTATTCAATGAGGGCAATTTCTATCTGAGTGAATAATATATGAAATGGATTTTGGTCTAACACCCAAATTACACCCCCTTTTGTTCGACGGGCCAAATTAATTTCAATTGTTCGAAGGGTTCAACGGCGCTTTTTGCCCCAAGGAATTAACGATGCCGGCTTTCATATAGATAGTTTTTTTTTTTTGGACACCCTGCATGCAACGACCGAAGTTGGTCCAATTCGAACGTTTTTGTTATTCCGTTTCTAATGTGTTTGTTATTCCATTTTGAACGTCTCTTCAGCGGTTCCAGTTCGAACGTCTTCAGCTGTTCCATTTCCAACATCTCTTCAGCTGTTCCATTTCCAACATCTCTTCAGCTGTTCCATTTACAACGTCTCTTCAGCGGTTCCATTTCTAACATCTTCAGCGGTTCCATTTCGAACGTCTCTTCAGTCGTTCCATTTCGAACACTTGCAATCATTCAAATTTAAGCGTTTTTGTTCTAATTCTTTATTTAGTCTTTTTTATTTAACGTTCAAGAAGTTTTTATTAAACATCAGTTAAACATTTTTAAATAATTTGTAAGGATAGATTTGAACTGAAAAGAGTGACCCAATTCTAGAATATTTAAAAATGAAGCATGTTGGTGCGCACGTGTCAATGTAGATTTTTTTCCCGCTGCACTGGCGGCCATCTTGAGACTCCCATGTATCCGCTCTTGTTATATCCACTCGCATCACTTCCTAAACTGGTGTGAAAGCACGCTGATTTTAAGCTTGTTTGGCAAAAATGAAAAGCTTGTCGTTTCCGTTTGTTTTGCCGAATTGTCCCATAAAAAGTTTGATGCGATGTGAGCCAAAATCGTCCGTTTTTGTCGTTTTTGTATGGAAAAAAAAGTGGAAATTGGTTTTAGGCTTAGATGTGAATATAGACGATGAATTGACACCGTGTATAAAAAATGCATTTTCATATCGTGACACGCAAACGAGGTAATTTCTAAGCGCACTCACACGTGTCTTATATCGGCTTTTGACCCAAAAAAAAAAAAAAACCAAGAAAATCTCTGCATTTCTTACATTTTCTCGTAAAAACTGATAAGAAATGAAAATAACAATGTTGATGCATGCGTCTGTTTTCATCATACCCTCTAAACAAACTTTGCCAAATTGAACCTTTAGAGAGGTTCAATCGTTCTTGATGGAACCTCGAGATAGCGGGTAACCTTTCTAAATGATCTACATGTATATTACATGTCATGTAACCTTCTCTATGAAGGACATGCATTTAATATCTTTTCAAAAGGTTCTTCAAATTGCCTTTGTATGAGTATTTTTCAAAAGGTTCGATATGGAACCTTTCTGGCATGCAATGGAACCTTCTATATGAAGGACAGGCATGTAATATCTTTTCAAAGGGTTCTTCAAAATTCCCTATGTATGGGTTCTGTTTTCAAAAGGTTCGATATGGAACCTTTCTGGCATGCAATGGAACCTTCTAAATGAAGGACAGGCTTGTAATATCTTTTCAAAAGGTTCTTCAAAATGCCTTTGTATGGGTTCTGTTTTCAAAAGGTTCGATATGGAACCTTTCTCTGGTTTTTTTGTTTGCAAAATCTTTAAGAAACTTCTGTCTGATTCTATGTTTAACACCCGTATTCTAATATTTATATTAGTACCTTGATCCAATTTCCGAAAAAAACATTCTTCTCCGGTTACACCGCGGTATTATTATCTCACTTGTTTGGGTCACTTAAGTAGTTTTGGAAGAAAAGGGCGCCCTGTCGACAAGTTTTTTTTTTTTTTTTCGTTTGTTTTCGCAATTTGTATACCCCAAAAAATGGCGGCAAAAAAAGCGAGCTGAAGTTAATGGTATTGATGGTTCCACACCGGCAGAATTACAAATCACAAGGGCAGTAAAACCAGAATCTGGGATTTACCGAAAACGCCAAGAAGGTAAAAAAAAAAAAAAAAAAAAGAGGACAAGAATTCAAATATGGCGGAGAAAAATATAAAGAAAAGCCTCAAAGGCATCAGGATTCGATCTAATGTCGATATGCAAACGAAGAGAAAGACAAAAAATACAAGAAAGAAGAAGAAAAAAAGAGGGGTTTCTTACTATATACTGGTCGTAAAAAGAAGGGACGACAAGAATACCAGAAATAGGGATAAAAGAAGATC
Source organism: Xestoiulus laeticollis (assembly GCA_034698905.1). Lineage (NCBI taxonomy): Eukaryota > Metazoa > Arthropoda > Diplopoda > Julida > Julidae > Xestoiulus > Xestoiulus laeticollis. The sequence continues at coordinate 18,517 of JAQGCC010001838.1, read as the reverse complement.
AAAAAAACAAGTCGTTTTTTTTTTTTTCTAGAACGAATGTAGGTGACATTCTGTATACTTGGTTTTTTTTAGAACTCCACTTATTTGGTTAAATATTCTTTTTTTTTCGATTCGATCAGTCCATCAATTTTTTAAACAAATTGGACCTTCTAATTAGAACGATTTGAGGGTATTCCATATGAAACGGTGCTCCATTCGAGGCAATATGGAATGGAACGTTCTAATTAGATAGAAAGCGTCAGCACAAATCTTTAAGGAGGCGTTTAAACATTTAAAGGGTGTTTGCTATAATCCAAACAATTCGAACGTTATAAGTGTGTTCAATATCAAATATTCTATTGGAATTAGGAATGATGACGAAAGGGTGAATAGTGTTCCAGTCTCATTCGAAATAATATGGAATTGGAACGTCCTATACATCGTTCTAATTAGATCGAAGGCGTTAGAACACAGATTATAAGGGGGTGTTTAAACGTTTGAAGGGCGTTTGCCATTCCAAACCAAAATTCGAACGGTATCAAGGCGTTCTATTGGGAACGGTATAAGGGGAATAGGGTTGTCCATAAATTGCCTGTATATAGGATGAGTGTGCTTTTGCATCATCTTGGGTTAGCGCAAACAAAAGGCTAAGGAAACGGAAGTGAAAAGAAAAGGAAGTGGCGCGAAAAAGGGACGAAGAGCCATTGAGAAGCAACAATAAGAAGAAGAAGCTTGGCTTTATCCCACCCTCCGTTTGGTCATTATCTTTTGGAGGGGGTTTTCAGAGGGTGGGATAAGTTGCGGATTTCTAATAAGAGCTTCGTTCGGTGAGCATTAACCCACTTGTCATCGTATTTTACCGATATAATCGCTAATATTTGTGATTTACGTCTCTATTAATCCGGTGTTTGTTAACCCCTGCAATTGAGAAGAACCCGAGAAAAAGAGGGGGTGGGATAAAGAAGAAGGAGGGGGGGGGGTTAAGGCGCAAAAGGAGATACCGGATAACGGAGATATATAGAATATGGTTAATTACTTTCTAGATGAATATTAGAAAACGGAGCTCGGATGGAAAAGGGGGTGGGGGTAAATAAGGAATTAAAAAGGAGGGGTAAAGAGGAATACGAGGAGGAGGAGAGGGATAAAGGATATTTGCATATTCAAATGAATGGGATTTTGGAAAATAATAAGTGTTGTTTGTGCGGATGCCAAAAAGGGAGAGTGGGGGGGGAGTGGAAAAGGGGGTGAGGGGGGAGGTGAAAGGACGGACATTTCGAAAAGATGGAGAAAGGGAAAATGGCGGCTGTAAAAGGGTCGGAATCGAAACTTGTTTTCTGGGTGTGTTTAACGACGCCCGAAGCAGCTAGTCAATAACGACTGTATTCTTAATAGCCGTTTGTTCGTCTTATTTAACGGCGCTCGGGACACTTGGTAAAAACCCAATGCACCAACAGCGCCCCCTTTTAACCCCCTCGGTTTTTTTCCTCCTGAAGACTTATTACATCGTCATCCGCAACAAAGTTCAACGGATTGTCATTGGGACGAAAAAAGGGGGATAATCCTAGAAAAATGTTCAGCAAATAATTTATGTAGATATCTCATATTGGTGTTACAAAATGTGGGGGGGGGGAAGTAAAAAGGAGGGTGGGTAATATATATCAATGCGATTTAAGCTTGATTTATAGCCAATGGGAGAAATGGGTTAACACCGACGCCGTGCAGGGGGATAAAAAAAAGCAGGTGAAACGCCTGATTAAGCCCCATTTCATCACCATGAAAAAAAAAGGGGAAATGGCGGCCGGTGACGTCATAGGAAAAGGGGTAGGGATTAGGTCTGTGTGTGAAGATTGAAAAGATGGGAATGAGCTCTGGGAAGTTACTTATACTTGAGATTAACGTTGCCAATTCAGTTTAACAACCGTCAGGTAGGGTGCCCACCAAGATGGTGAGCATGTGGTGGTATGGCGACATTGTGGCATGTGGCACGTTGGATTTGCGTGTAGTAATAATTGTACAAGTGGGCCTCGTGCACATGCCATACGCTGCAAAGTCACCTTATCACCACATGCGCACCATCTTGGTGGGTATCCTGCCTATCTGCGCAAATTAAACTTGTACATGTAAGGTAGGCTGACCGCCAAGATGGTGAGCATGTGGTGATATGGCGACTTTGCAGCACGTGACACGTTGCACGTGGCGATTCTATATTAATTAACATGTATTCGCCTCGTGCACATGCATGGCATACGCTGCAAAGTCGCCACAACACCATGTGCTAAACGATCTTGGTGGGCACCCTGCCTATAACAATTAAATAATTTCACGATCAAAACTTAATTCGAACTGCCTAAATTATAAATTTTAGAACTTGAAAATGTCCAACTTTTCGGTGTCATTTTTATCGTGTTTTTAAAACGTGTTTGTGGCTTTCCATAAGTTCTACGGAGGGGATGGGGGCGGTTTGACCCCCTGGGACGTGGACATTACCGGTCGAGAACACGTGTTTTCATCGGACGTCCATTACGATTCAAGAGTCGTAAGTTAGGACGAAGACGAGGCTTAAGCAAGTTGAAACTAAGACGAAAAACTTGAGAAATGGCGTCTGAAGAATGTGGTCTTATGGAAGGGGGATGAACCAATGAACGACATTCCAAAGCGCACCGCATTCCACGACTCTACCATCAAGCGACGAAATTTACAACTGTCGCTAAATGGCCCTAATCTGCTCTACCCATCTTGAGGTCACGGGGTCATTCGGGACACCCCACACCTTTGCTCTGATTGCTCAATCCCCACGCAGGTGGTCGGAAGGCACGTGGATGGGCTGCGTGCCGGATAATGGGACCACCTAAGGTCCGTTTATGACGGGGGTCCCAGACAGGGCATTCCGGATAATGGGGCCATATCAGGTGACATGATGGTTCTATTATCCAGCTTGTCTCATTAACCAATAGATGAAAACCTATATTTTGTTTTTGTCATTTGCTTCAACTTACCAATTGAATTTTTATATTTGTATATAATGTACATGTAGATCTTTATCCTGAGTGTCGGGAAAACATTTATTTTTTGTTTCTTTTGCGACTGATGAATGGAGTTTTTTTTTATTTTTTTGTTGTTGTGTAATTGCTCTTTGAGCGTGGACTATTAAATAAATAAATAAATAAATAAATAAATAAACCTTGGTTGGGTCTTATTCGGATATTGGTTCATTGGATCCTACAGTACATGTATAGTGCAGCGATTCTCAAACTGCAGGGTGCCGTAATAATATTTATAATTTTCATTAAGATTTAGCAGTAGAATACGTTTCCACCAAAGAAATAATAGAGGGATTGTACAGGTTTCCTTTAATCTAAACGAGAACGATAAACACACTTACGTATGCGCGTCAATATATGCGCTTTAAAAGTCGTCATGCTCATCAAAGACGTTGTCGTTTATCGTTAAGCTAATGAAATTGTCGTCTCCCCTCAACCACAAACCCATTAACGGTCGTCCCCACGCTTGCGCATTGGAAAAAAAAACTTACTGGGAATTTCGCTCTGCATTGTGTGAAATTAACCCTAAAAGTTCATGTTTTTTTAAAGACAACTGAGCATTAAATTTGCACTGGTTTTGTCTTCTTTTCCTAATTAAAGTATTCAAAGGGTTTTAAGGGGTGCCGCAAATTTTTTTCCTAACAAGGGTGCCACAGCGAAAAAAAGTTTGAGAACTGCTGCTATAGCGTATAAGCGACTACATGTAGTCCTAACATCCAGTGGACCTATTATCCGGAATGCGAGGTGTTTGTGTAACATGTACACATTGCATTCCGGATAAGAGGAGGAATCTATTGTACACGTACATTAACTTTGACCCTGGTCATGCACAAAACTTGGGCAGTCACTGGTATAGTACATAATGTATACTGAGATTTGACAGGGATTGACTCTATATTATTTGGGTCCTTAAATTGCATATAGGGCTCAATGAGTTTGACCCGAATAGCATTATCTCCGACCCCATTATTTCAAATGTATTTTATTTTTGATAATGCTGGTCGTATAAAATGGTAAATTATGTTAAGTCCAGTCATAAGGCACGTGGACGAACCACTTTTGTCCACCTCAAACTGCTAAAAAAATAGCTTGTCTAAAAAAAAAAAGCGACCTTTCGATGTCCCCCAAAACCCTCGAAAAATGTCGAAACACCTGCCTTATTTTATAGAGCCAGAACATTAATGTTAAAATTTGTGCCATTATCGGGGTGTTTGAAAACGTGAAAAGGTCAAGGGTCATGATGTCTTTTTTTGTATTGTGTTTGCGTGTTTTTTTAGGGTTAATTTCTTCTTCGTGGGAGTGAGGAATGTGACATTTGTCGCGCTTTTTTTATTTTTGTCCCTCACCATCAGGTCGGCCATCTTGTTCACAGAGTGATAAACGAGACATCGAACTTTTTATTTGGTTTTGTGTGGTTTTTTACCCTCGGTTTGTATAGAGAGCCACGTTTTCGGATTTGAGTTCGAAAGTGGAATGTCCAGGACATTTTTATGATGGAATCGTTTATAATACTAATTTCATTTGTTCCTATCAGTTTCCAATATTAAATTTAAAAAAAGGCTTATTCTGGTATGCAACCCTCTTAATCAGAAGCTGATTGATGGCAGAAATTAACTGGAAAAAAAAAAAAAACGTTGTTCATTCGTCGTGTTTTTCTCCGTTTAATGCAATTCCCCAAATCGTTTCATTCATTAATCAAGAGTCTATGAAAAGCAACGTCGATAAAATGGAGGAAAAAAAAACCAACGTCGTTTATTTATTTGTATGTCATTTTAGCCTTCATTAAAAAACAACATTTGTTTCGAATGTAAAAAGGGGGGGGATAAAATATGATATTTCGGGTTGTCGTGTCCATGTATCATTCGTGAAGAATCTTCGTTTAACACGATGTTGGACGCTCTAATTAAGAATCCGCGTTGCATCGAGGCTCATTAATTTGAACCGTGACCAACGTGACTCGTGTTTCGCCGCTTTTTCATTTTTAGCATTCCAAAATCGCTGAGGAAACCTTTGCTGCTTATGCTGCTAGGTTTCCCTTTTTCGATACATGTTGCATATGTGAAACTTGTCTCATTGAACACCTCCAGAAATAAAATACAAAATGTTGATGGTCCTGGACAGCTCCCATTGAAATGACGACCTCTAACACTGAAACAGTCTTTAAGCATGGTCTATATACTATACTGTACATACATGTACATGTTTACATGCAACGTTATGTAAAAATTATATGTTTGAAAGGTTGAAATTAACCCAGGCCAGAGAAAAAAATTCTAGCTGTAATATATACAGTGATGCTGATAAGCAAATAATTGTGCATTTTATGATAAAAGCATACTTTTTGGAACAGTATATTGAATAAGTTTAACACTGATTAAGATAGAGCACATGCATGTGAACTGGTCCTATAGAAGGCCCCTGGCCCAACTGTAAGGGGGATGGGAGCCTTTTTTGAAAATTTAAATAGGGACCCCAATTTTTTGTATGAAGATTACTAATCAGCGCTAAAATCACTGTAAATTATATCTTAATTTTGGCATAAATGCGAATTAAAAATAAAATTCTACATTTAAAGTCGCCTTTTAAAACGTCCTAAAATGTTCTAAAAAGTCCTATAATTTAATCTAAAAAGTCTTATATATTGAATTTTAAAAAGTGTATATACGTAGCCACCCTGAAGTACAAATCTAGCATTCAGATGATTGCATGCGTAATCAGCAGTGATGTACATGTACATGTACAATTGGCTGGTCACTTGTTGGAGATTTGTATATTGTGTTCTGAAACATGTAATGTACATGTAGTTTCTTTTGTTGAACGAATTAAGACATTGCTTATTGTCATTTCTGTGCAATGATCTTCAAAATTCTCTTTTAAAAATTTCGTTCATCAGGATGGTTATATAGGCAAATTTGTTTTAAAAGCTGGAAAAGTCAGGGAATTTGAAAATGTTGTTTCTGTGGGTACAATTTCGTACGCGAAAGGTGTTTTGCGTTTTTGAACTTTTTTATGTTGCTCTATAGATCTACATGTACATGTTGCATTTTTACAGTATTTATGTTCACACTTGCAATGCAAACAGTAGTGATGTTTAGAGCATTGATTTCCGTTACTTATTTGCTTTTGTTTTGTGTGGATTTTCAGCAATTGTTCTTGTTCGATTTTATGCAAATGGGCCCCCGTCTTGACCTTTGACCCATTGGGTGTGGGGGGTGTTCCCATGCGGCGACGGTCCGTCGGCTCCCACGAGCCGTTTTTGGTGTGTCCCTGAGGATGGGAGCCCGTGATGCGATGGTACCAAATCGTGATTGTTGCCTTTGGCCCCTCAATTGCATTTCTCGTTTGTTATCATTAGTTTTTGGGCGCAATTTAATCAATGGCCGGCACCAGGAGGGTCCGAAGCGGGTAATGTCCATCGATGGGAGAAGGGCGGAGGGACCCACGCGGGATTCGGATATAACGAAAACCTATTATTACGATTTCCAATTTCAAACCACAAATATTATTACCTTTGATTATAGGCTATAAATGGAATGTCGTTTCAATTCGCTCGGATTTTGCACTTTTTTTTTTACTCTCTATATACTTTTCGTTTTTTTTATTCTTCTTCTTCTTCTTGTTTTTGTATATATTGTTTTCGTGGCTTTAGATAAATTTTCGCTAGATGGCGCTGTGTGACGTTATTGGGTTTTTTTTTTTTTGGACAATAGACATGAGCAATGCGCGCTTCATTCCTGCGCATGTGTAGCACACTAGCGCCACCTGTGGGAATCCTCTCTTATGTTTCGACTAACGGGCACAGATGACGTGGACCTTGTCTATTGCAGTAAAACCTGGTAAAGTGACCACTTTACACAAATTAGTTTTAGTGCACTGCACATATACAGGTACATGTTTTACTTCATAAAAATTCTGTCCTGATAGTGACACACTGTATTCGGTGACAGAATTTGGCCATTTTTAGGTGGTCATTTGCTGAACATGTTGTTTTCGAAAACATTGTCATATTTTTTTACATTTTCAGTCGTCATGAGGGTAGTTTGGAAAAATTGTTTTTAAAAACTTGAAAAGTCATTGAAATAGAAAATTTTATTTGTTTGGTGAACCTGCTATATTTATTCGTTCCCTTGTCATTTTCGAGTTATTAGAGAGATTAAGCTGCACAAGCGATTACGATACGTTTACGCGTCCTAAACTGTCTTTTAGCGAATGGCGATGTGTCTTTTGGCACCCACGCATGCGTGTTTGCGGTTGATGACGCATTAATCATAAACGTATCGGAAGCGATTATGATACGTCAACTTATATATAATATAATATATTATATTACGATACGTTTACGATTAATGCGTCATCAATCGCAAACACGCATTGCGTGGGTGCCAAAAGACAGTTTATAGGACGCGAAATCGTTAACGTATCGTAATCGATCGTGCAGCTTTATTTCGCAGTTGAACATAAACAGACTGACTTTCCCATTGCACGCAATGCTGAAAAATGCAATGTTTTTGCTGTTCGAATGAGTCACAACTTTGCTATTTCATAAGTTGACTTATTTGTAAAGTGTTGATAGCAAAAAGAAGAAAATTTGATCCGTTTCCAATCCGGAAACATTCGCAGAAAGGCTGCAATAACTCATATTGGGATGTATTTTTCCTCGAAAGAGGGGTCTCTCCTTAGCGTGAAGTATTTGAAATTTAAGGTACCCCTAGTGTCTAGACCCCTTTCGCCTTCTTGGTAATTACAATGCCCAGGTGCGACCCCTTAAGTAGCTGTAATAGTAAGCCCCTCGCGGGTTTGCTTCTTTTGTTGCAAAATGACACTCTTATTTTTTTTTTTTTTTTTTTTTGGTGTGATTTCGTCCGTATTTTTATTCGTACCTTTGCGTTTGTTTCGATTCATTTGTCGTGCATTCCCGATTAGACCTTTGACCTTTGCTAATTGAGCGCCACCTGGCAACGGTAACTTAAGCGAGTGGACGCTGTGACCAATTGGCGTTACCGATTTTCAACTATACAACGATTCCCACACTCTGAAATTCATCTTCACCACGGGTCACCAAAAACTGTCATGCTTTTTACATTTGGGGAATATCATTGTTTGACAAATCTTGAGTGATCATGCAAATCTGACGACGAAACATTACTTGTGAATGGCAAGTTTGACGTTTTGCATGAACTGAATTAGGTTTGAAAATTTCGAAAAAGGACGGTCAATCTGCTCCCCTGCCATTAGGGCGTATCCACATGCAATGATTTGTTTGACAAATCTTGGGATATCAAACATGACTATACCAGAAAAATATTACTTGTGGACGGCAAATTGGAACATTTGCATGAACTGAATGTAGGTTTGGCAAACTCGAAAAAGCATGATGACCAAGAGCTTTGTATACATGCAATCTGATGGAAAGTGTGAGACGGCCTATGTGCAATTCGAAACTGTCGTTTACGTTCGCGTTGAACGCAAGACAGCTTAATCTCGCTAATATCATATCGTTCTATTAAGTGTGGTCCCTTTATTCGGAATAGAACTGAATGGTGTGGTTTCTTTTTCGTTTTGTACGCGTGTAGAGGTCGCTGCAGTTGTCATTCTAAATAAACTCTGCATTTTAAACGAAAATAGGATGCTGATGATTTTGATGATTGTGTATGGCATGATAAATACGCTGAGGGTGATAACGGGCAAGGGGAATTGCTTAGATCGGTAAATGGCACGCATAGGAATGGCCTGATCAAAAAAAAAGGGGGGCAAAACATTAAAAAGGGGGCTATGGGGGGAAAAGGGCCTTTTATCGAAAAACTTACCTTAAAAACGCATTTTCGCCTATGTTTTTGCGTTTTGTGGGGGGAGGGGGGGGCTGCTGGATGAACCCTCACCTCCCCCCATCCACGTGTTTTCGGTGTCTTTTTTAATCCGTTTTCGGGGGGTTGAATGCAAATGATCACGGGGGAAATGATCGGCGTTTTCTTATGTATATTTATTTGTCGGTTTCTTCTCGCCTTCATTTTTATCGTGTCTGTATTGTTATTAAGTCGATTTTTTTTTCCACATGGCGAATATTATTATATTTTGTTTAGGCTATTTATTATTTTATTATTTTGCATATTTGCGTTTTGCGGAGGGAAGAAATGGGAGAGGGAGGGGGGGGGGGGCAACATCACGTGTTATTGGGATAGAGTAACATTTATCCCACCACCCCCTGAGATATATACGAAAACAACACCAGCCGCCATCTTTAATAAAAATTGAAAGGAAATAAATGGACTTGATGCGTTTTTAGGTCCTATAGTTTTTTGATGGTCCTTGAAATCCTTGAAATGTTTTTTTTTTTCACGAATCTACATTATATAGCTTTCGGTGCCAAATGCAATTTTCTTCAATTTCTTTACCACATTTTGATTTCCCCCCTTCTATATGGAAACTAGCCTGTCGTTATGTCATTGTGTCACGTGACGTGCCCATGGGGTCATCGGGGGTTTGACTCGAAGGCCTGACCCCTGGTGTCTCTAATGGGGCCGTAAATTCGCCTTTTAGATCTCCCAACATTTCAATTTGTTGTCCAGTTTTGCATTTCTGCCCTCTGATGGATGATGTGGATTAATGGGGGCTTATGGACAGGGGTCAATAGAATGACCTTTCGGCTCGACCTCTGTCACTCAGGGTCAAGCCTCCAAACTCCCTTTTATTGTTTAAACGGCAGTCGAAGCAACCAGTTCGATTTTAAAGCTGAGATCGCCCGCTGTTAGCTAAAATCTTCGTAATCCTAACCAATAGAGATGGACGAAAACCTAATCCTAACTTGTAGTACATTCAATGGCTGATTAGGCCGTTTAATTTTGATAACGATTTGTAAAGCTGATCAAACGGGATATTTTTAATACCAATTCGTAAAGCTGATAAAATGGCATATTTTGATAACTATTTCCAATACACCTTGATAAAAGGGTTGATAAGCAACTTCCAGGCCGGAGTGCAATTCGAAAGAAAAACATGGCGTGGCGAGGTGAGGGTACCACTTACCTAGGGGTCAAAAGCTGCGGTCGAGGCTAATCTGTCAATTTAGAAACAGTCAGTCACAAGGGGGGCGAATGGTCGCCTCCCAATTTCCGCGTCACCCCTCATCTAATGGCACTCCCTGGGAGGGTGACCTTTGACCCCTGGCCATTCATTTCTGGCGATTTCGAATCTCGTTATTATGGACACGTCCTGTAAAACGAATGCCATCTTCGTTTTGAAAACTGTTAAGGACGAGTTATTTACGTTATGGTATACACGTTGGCGTTGAATTGAATTGAAGAAATTGACGAAAAGGGTGGCTGAAGCACGAATTAAAAAAAAAAAAAAAAAAAGTTGGACACGTCCCATAATTTTTTTTAATTCGAACGTTAGCACTTCCGGGAAGAGACGCTCATCGACTTTCATTTTTAATTGGAAATTAAAACAGTAGCGTCGAAATAAGCCTCGTTGGTACCCCTTTGGATTAGCACCACGCTTCACGGGCTACACCCAAAAAACCTTGCGTTATCGTCATTATATTATGCACTTCGTAATCTGCGTTTATTGATTATGTTTCGCACGCTTGCCAGGTGGGGGCATTGGTTGGGACAAGTGCAGCCGTCGGATGGCGCCACCATCGCCTGCTACCTATTTCTGGAACTTGTATACCACAGTTTAAGGGGTGAACCAGTATGCGCACCTCGTTTTGTTTCCGGTCCCCGACAGCATCCCGCGAGGTGGCGTTGTGAGCGCGCCAGGTATACCAAACAATACGATGTGCCACACGACACTTAAGACGGTCACACGTTGAGCTCCTCTCGCATCCGCGAAGTGGTGGGGACACTTAACTTATAAGATGCCGGCATACTGGTTCACTCCTTATACTGTGCTATACATATGTATACTGTATGTGTATACTAAGGTTGCTGTAGTTTCTCCAATTTCAAACAGGCAGAGCGCCTATACCAAGATGGTGAGCATGTGGTGATATGGCGACTTTGCAGGTTGACGTATAGAGATTCGTAGAGACATCACGTAGAGAGGTTCCTGCAGATTATTAGGATCCCCTTGAGCATTTGCATCGTATACTTCCATTCTAAAATCTTCCAACTCTTTGGAACGGTACCCTTTTTTTGGAACCATCATGGTTTCCACGCAGTACCATTTTGCAATCCAATTGGCAAGGTTACAGAGGGAGTTCGGTCACAGTAAAGGAATCAGTATGCTCGCTCTTGTCGGCACCTTTGAAGTTTTGGGTGGCCGACGCGCTCGCAGCGCACCATAGTGGCGAAGTAGCGGAACATTCGATAGAATAGAATCACAGTGCTAGAATAAAATAGAATTTTCAAATAAGAGCGCGTGGTGCTTTATTTTTGCGACTTTACCAGCAGGGGGCGATATTAGCGCGTTGGCTATAGTCGGCCATTTTCAGCCACCCAAGAATTCCTCTGGCGAGCATACTGGTTCCTATATATGCTGTGGTTCGCTGTTCCATTCTCCGTTACCAGGGTTACCGTCCGTTCTTTTTTTTTTGTGGCGCGTGCGTCGTCGATGGCCTTTGGGCAAATGGCGCTCGTTTGTGGCTTGAGCGAGCAAAAGCAAATTGAAGTGGATGTCGTTGCTAATGAGGGCTGTCAGATGTTATCTCGTTCAGGTAAAGATAAAATCCCAGCCTCATTTGTCAAAAGGAAGCTGAAACTGGGGCTGACCCCGGGACACCAACTGATGGACAACGTCAACTTCTACCAACGTCTACTCTTGACTGGACGAAACCCTCCTTCCTTTTGACATTTTTCAACGTCTTCAACTGGGATAAAGCTTGTGTATACACAACAGACCTGGAAAAGTTGAAATTGTCAGGGAAGAGTAATAAAATACGGGAAAATTCAACACACGTATTACATTTGTTTACACGTATAGCCAGAATTTAAAAACAAAAAAACTTGCACAATTGTAATTAGTTATGATTGCATGGAACCAAGATGGTGAACATGTGGTGATGCCATTTCGCCATATGTTCAACGTCTTGGTATACAACCTGCCTTAAAAAGTTTAACATTAAAACCTGTAAATAGCGATAACCCTGGAAGTAAGCGATAACTCGCAGTCGGCACGGTGCATGTGTATGATCTTCACTTTAGCGGAACCTGTAAATAGGGATTTTTAGCAGTTTTTGCATCGATTTTTTATACATTTTTAGCATCGATTTATATTACCTTTACGTTTCCGCGCCATACACCGCATGCACGAGGGCCAAAGGACGCGGTTTATGACGCGGAATCGTAAAGGTAAGACCAATCGATCGTGACTGCTAAAAATCCCTAATCACAACCTTTTATTCTGGTCCTAATGATTTACGTGATTTACAGGTTTTGGGGCAAAGCAACGAGAAATTGTTAGACGTGCCATATTTTTTTTGAATATTCAGTCTTTCATGATGGTCAGAATCAGATGAGAGAAATCGAGAGATTAAGCTGTCTTGCGTTCAACGTGAACGTAAACTACAGTTTCGAATTGCACGTAGGCCTGGCTGTCAAATAGTTTACGTTCACGTGTACGCAAACCGTCTGCTTTGCGTTCACCTGAACGTAAACGTGGGAAAAATACAGTGCTGTCAGATAACTTGTCCTGCGTTTCCGTTGAACTTATTTCAACCTGATTTTCAGCGTGCCATGGACAGAACGTGTCAAGGCGACAAAACCTCTCTTTCACACGTGGCCTGCCCTGCCCCACCATTTGAGGTTTTTTTTGGGGGGGCTAAAACACGAGGCGTTTTGCCTTCTGGTCGCGTGATTATGACCCAATGACGAGGGAGAGTTAATGCAATTTGCGCTGAATAATTAATTACGTTTCATCGACCGAAATGCCGTAACAATGCGTTAACCGGAAGTGGATCCCAGCCCCATAATATATCGCTTATTATTAATTAATCCATTTTTTTTTTTTAATTCGGATCCATTAGAGATGATTTTTCGACTTTTACGCGTAATTAAATGAGCGCCCATTAGTCGCAAATGAGTTTTAATCCGATTTTTCGGGTGGAGTCGCCGTTCGAATGACCCCTAGTTGACCCCGACAACAAACAGACGCCCCCGGATTTAGCCTCATTGTTATCCAATGCCAGTTTCTGCTTTTTTTTTCTTCTCTATTTCGGTTTTATTTAGCTTTTTTTGTATACTAGTACATGTATTGTCTTTAGACAGTTTTAAAAGCTACCGTTTTGACCCGAAAGTACATCATCGAGGGTCAAAGGTCAGTTTGGGACTTGCGTTTTGTTAAAGTGACAGAAAGAGCTTTTTAGAAGTTTTTCAACCCGGGGTCTATTAGAGAGTATACAGTTTGAATGCTCACGTTCGTTGGAGCAATAAAATCTTAAGAAAAGAACAAATCTTTAAAAAAAAAAAATTCTTTTCAAAAAGAACAGAAATCTTTTTAAAAAGAACAAATCGTTTCATAAAGAACATCGTTTCAAAAAAGGTAAATCATTTCAAAAAGAACAAATCGTTTTAAAAAACGCAAATCTTTTCAAAAAGAACAGAAATCTTTTCAAAAAGAACAAATCTTTTCAAAATGAACAAATCGTTTCAAAAAGAACAAATCGTTTCAAAAAGAACAGAAATCTTTTCAAAAAGAACAGAAATCTTTTCAAAAAGAACAAATCTTTTCAAAATGAACAAATCGTTTCAAAAAGAACAAATCGTTTCAAAAAGAACAGAAATCTTTTCAAAAAGAACAGAAATGATTTCAAAAAGAAGAGATATGATTTATAAAAGAACAAATCTTTTCAAAAATAAATTCGAACGTCGCGTTGGAGATGAGTGGAAAACTCATTTTTCCAATTCCTCGTTCGAATTTTCGAACAGAAGAAAAGGGTGACGACTTTTTTAAAAAAAGGAGTCTGTCCATTGGCACTTCGTGGCGCTGCTTTGTGTTGACGCTTCGTCTGCTGGTGTTTACAAATGGCGTCCTCGGCATGTTGTGTCTATAGTTCACTAACTGGTTTTGTGTTTTATTGTGTTGGCCACCGGAAGCACCGATCCCCTTTTTATTCCAATTTGGGTGTATCGAAGGAGGAGGAGGAAAGGAAATAGGGGGTGTCAATACACTCCAAAAAAAGCCCAGCCTTTAGAAAAGAAAAAAAGAGTCCATCTTTTTATTTGCTCACTTCGATGACCTCGATGACTTCGATGGTCGAACAATGGAGACAGATGGCGCCTCCAACCCTTCTATTTTAAATATTGGAAGATGCTTGGAACGGTAGGATTGGAATGGAAACTTTTGAACACATTTGGAACACGTAGAAGGGAAATAGACAAGGTCCACGCCATCTGTGCCACTAAGTTGAAAATAGGACAGGGTCCCCCACAGGTGGCGCTAGTGGGCCACACATGCGCAGTAATGAAGCGTGGACCTGCTTTATTCAATGGTATTTCGAACGTGGATCACAGGGTCTCCATATCAAGACCTGAATTTGTTTTACAACTTTTTACATACATGTAGACTGTTGGCACACTCGGCAAACAGGTCCTTGAAAGTGCTTAAAGTGCTTAAAGTATTGGATGAATTGCAAGGCGTTGAAACGTACTTACTTTTATTTATAAATCAGTCGAAGTGCTGGAAAAGTCCTTAATTTTGGAAATTCTGATGCTTAGATATACAAGTTCATTTGATATTTTCACTTTTTTAAATAGGGTTTTTAATGGGTACGACTTCCCCCCCCCCTACCAAATGGCATTTGTTTGCTGACTGTAGGGTACTGAATTGAATTGAATTAATCTATTTCAAGTTCTTGCTAGTTTTACATTGTTTGTATATACGTGGGTATGTATGTGTTGGTTGTGCAATCGCTGATCTCATATTAATTATCCTGATTTTAACATGGCACACTACCTCTTCCATCAACATCATTCCTCAAATGGACCTTAATTTTTTTTTACATTACCCTGGAAAAGTCCTTAAAAAGTCCTTACGTTTTGAACTTGAAAACCTGTACGAACCCTGGAATGCGGGAGTGGTATTGTATATGGGGTCGTTTGGTTCGTTACGCTCCCTGTTTTTTTTTTCTTCTTTATAGAGTGTATGTACTTAACAGGTCGAAGATGGCGCTCCTCGTTCGTAGGTGTCGCTGCTTTCCTATAAATGGCTAGTTTTCGCGTGATAACCCCAGTTATTTTGATTATTGAACGTTGCTGACACATTATGCAAATGCCACATTTTGCCTTTTCCCCTCTTATTAGCAAAGGGAAGGAGGTGAAAGGTGGAATAACGGGGGGTTACCTTCGTTGACATTCCAGAGGGACTTCTCTCTTATAGCACGATTGGCAGATTCGCGGTCATGGGGACTCTGGTGGAATTTTTAATTTGGGCCAATTTGACAAAGCACGTCCAGATGTCCGAACGTTTGGCTTTAGCTTTCGGACAGCTCGGTTTACAAATCAAATTCCTCTATTCGAATTGATATTTGCGGAGTGCGAGTAGAACGTCAATGTTCCAATTGAGAAGCTCACGCTTTATAGAATACTACATGTAGTTGAAATACCTGGGCTGAACTTGAATTTCCTGTGCACAACTGACCAATGTCCATATGGTATCTACAGTCCGGCAGACCCTTAACTCCTAACTGATAACGTGCCTATTAACATAAGACAATCCATACTATATACATGTACATAAGTTAAAATTTTCCATTGGATTGTCTATACGAGCAAGAGGAAGGTTTAATATTTTGTGATCATGAATCCCCTATGTTTTTTTCTGGTTTGTTAAAAAATATTCGTGGAAAATTTGGGCGGAATCGGTCCAGTGGATTAAAAGTTTATTCAAAACAAACAAACATACATACATACTATTCTGTATAGTGTATACACTTACTGTATATACATGTAGATGAGCTTTGCTAGTAGTATAGTATATGGACGTATCTACAGTCCGACAGACCACCACCCCACTTACTACTAACGTGCTTAATAACGTCCCTATTAATAAGATACTCCATGTATAAACTACTTTTCTATCGCAGCGCCACCATACTAAATAAGTTAAAATTTTCCATTGAAGTTTTTATAATGTATGAGTATAAGGGATGGGGTAATATTTTGGGATCACGAATCCCCTATGGTTTTTCTGGTTTGCTAAAAAATATTCCTGGAAAATTTGGGAGCAATCGGTCCAGTGGATCAAAAGTGTATTCAAAACATACATGTACATACATACTTTTCTACATGTATATACTGTACTGTATATATACACTTACATGTATATTGATGAGCTTTGTTAGTGGCATAGTACGCCACCGTTCGAATTATTGGAATATCGTGTTCGAAGTTCGAACATATATGACCTTTCGGATACAGTATATTATACCTGTTTACAAATTGGTCTGCTCTCGATATAGGGAACGCCAAGGGGATGGCACATTCGTTCGTTATATCGAGCGGGAGATGTTTTTTTGTGTGATCATTTTTGATTTTGTGTGACTTCTTTAGTTTTTGCTGATATTTGTGTGATTCTCGTTTTCGTTTTCCACATTTTTTTTTTGATTTCTTGTGATTTATCGTCTTTTTGGTGATATTTCTTCGTTTTTGCTGGTTTTGGTGCAGCGTCCCAACTGCAGATGTCGTTTTATGTTTATCCTTTAACTTGAATGTGCAATTGCCAATTGGTATAGCAAGCATCCCCGTGTCGTCCTGTGAGCGTGCAATGTGTTTTTGGATGTCACCCGATCCGTTCTCGGTTTTAATTGGATTTGATTTCAATTTCGATTAATTAAGGCTGACGCATCGTCTGCGCCATTTCCGGTCCGAATGAGACGCGTTTGATTGATCTGAATAAAGCTTTGCTCCCTTTTAATCGGCTGTCATTAATTCCTTTAATTAGGCACAATTTCGCCCATGTTATAAAAAAAAAAAACATTCAAAATAATAATGTCATTTAATACGCCGCAGAAGCCCACATGAACATAAGGGGGCATCGATGAAATTTAATATGAAAACGGTTGAAATTTTTTAAAGAAAGAACTTCTTAGAAATGACAAGATGGCGGCCAAAAGTCATGGGACCACGATAACGGTACAAATGACGTTCGAAACACGACTTGCTTTGAGCAGGGTGGCCACAGATCAGGGAAGTCAGGGAAATTTTCCCAAATAAAAACAAAATGCTGTGACTGTACATTTAACGAGCAAGTTTTTGGGCAGGGAATTTTGGATTTTAAGTATGAAATTAAAAATGAAAATTTTGTGCTAACCCAGTTGAATGAAATAAAGCTAAAAAATAAACAACTTATAGAATGTACAAGATTGCGGCTCGAATAAGCATAAAGTTAAAATAGTTGTTAGATGTGAATTAATTGTTAGAGATTACAAGATGGCGTCCATTAGTACGATTCTAACCAAGATGGCGGCGGTGAAAGACAATAGAAAATGGTGTCATTCGATACAAATTAATACAGTCAGAAAGTGAGAGCTGGTAATGAATGACATGACCATTACTAACCAAGATGATGGCTTTGAGAAAACTCATTTCGGCCATTTTTTTTTTTTTTTTTCGTTCGATTGTCTCTCTGTGAGTAACGAATGAAATCGAGGTCAGGTCAAGAGTGCTCATTGGCTAGCGAAGGCGAACCTTATCATTAATTGTCCCTGTTATTAAGAGTATTGTGAGCGTATTACTCCTTCCTTTATCATATTCTTCGACTTTAATTTACGACATTTGCAAATAGGAACAGGATCTTCGGCCGCCATTTTCGATTCGATTTGGGCGTGGTTTTCAGTACCATGTGTAAATCGCCTTTGAAATGGGTCTACGCGTGACATCTGTTTCTTCGGATGGTGGTCATTATAATGTAGTGATATTTCTACGTTTTTGCATCCTGTTGTATTGATGAAAAAACCGAAACAATAGAAATGAGTATTAAGCCATATGGCAATTTCTATGCTAACTCAATGAGTAGTATTGAATTGGAGCCCCAATGCCATTGTACTGCTTTGACACTGGTCTATGATCACTTAACAGTAGGCTCCTTCACGCGTACGCTGTTCAGCACAAGCCGGCAACGCTTTTCCCGCGTAATTAGATGCGCGCATGAACAGCACATGCGCACATCTAATTTCGCGGAAAACAAATATTAATGAAGAAACAAGCTTCTTTGCTTCAATGATACTGCGACCTCCACTCCTCCCAAAGTATATACTAGTATATTTGCCACTACGCGGCGCTATCTACTCGCGCATGCGTTGTTTTGTAACGCTGACCTTGTCCATTGCTTCGTTCTAATATATATGTCTCAACTACACTGTAAAAACAGGGTCTTATTTTCATACGATTTATGTGTTTGAAATATGAAGTTAAGTCTTATTTTCAGTCTTTAAGACTATTTAAGTGTTTTGTTGGTATTAACATTTCATTTTAAGACATATTACAAGTCTTAATCCAAGAATAAGACACAAAATATTCAAAATCAGATTATTTCAGATATTTAAAATGTCTAAACTTATTGCA
>JAQGCC010001837.1:0-21136 GCA_034698905.1 Xestoiulus laeticollis | reverse complement strand
TTCGCCTTTTGAGCCTATATGGGCGATTAATGGAGGTTGTGGGAAACCACGAAAAACCACAACCAGGATAGCCGACCGGGGTTCGAACCCGGGTCTCCCGAGTTCAAGGAGCTTAGCATAACCACTAAGCCAACCTTGTCGGTATAAGCGTATTTCTTGTTGCAGAGTAATTATATTGTATGTATCACTAAGACAAAAAAAAGTATTTTACTACATTATTTTACCAGAAAAAATCGATTGAAAAATTAGATTATATTCGTTAAAAACGTTTTCGAAATTATGTGTGAAAAATTGTGTTTCACTGCTGTACTAAGATAAGAAAAGAGTTTGTGGAAAAGCAGTCAAATCTCTATGTTAACTTGAACGTTTTCGGGTTGACTTTCCAGAAGTCACCTGCTTCCCCTTGACCTCAATGTTCATGCCATAAATTTGAAGACGCCTTCGTGCAGCTCGATATTTGAAAATGTGTAACTCGTGTTAGGCTGATAAGACCAGTCAGCATCTAACCCTTTTCGTGTAATTGATGTGCTTTTTTCATCCTTATGCGTGTATTGGAAACCGAATGTTTTTCTTGGCACGTTTTAGACCGATATTCGAAACGTGCTCTGAATATTTTCACATCCATTTTTCTCAAGACTAGCACAAACTATCTCCCCCATATCATTTTATCCTTCGTATTTCTTATTTTTTTACGGTTTTTATCAGACAATTGCCGAATTTTAATGCGTCTGAGTTCCAGCTTTGGAAAAAAATTACACGACACTTGTATTTTTCGTCCAGATACGTTTTTTTTTTTTTCAAATAATGCAGTTTAGTACTATTTTAATCAAATTGAATTGGCCATACTTCATCCTACATTGTTCAATCAAAATTCGAGAGGAACATTTCATTTTTCAATGGCATGATTCAAGTCTCTGAATCTAAGGTGTGCTAAACACTGGAATAAGTTAAAAATTTTAAAAACCACTGCTATGGTTTATTCAGTACAGAAACTTTGATTTTTTTAGGTTAAATAAGTTCCAAGTTGTCCTATTATAAGTTAATCAAGTTGTAAAATGTGCTTGAAAAGTCGTACTTACACGTGTTACCAGCTTTAAAGTCTATTAAAGATTGCCATCACGTCGCATGAGCTCACGTGATGGCACGCATGCTCATGCCACGTAAAAAAATGCATTTTTTAGTGATGTGAGGAGCATGACGTAATAACAGTGTGAGATCCGTACATGCACCTACCATGCTATACAATTCTAAAAAATGCATTTACATTTTTTTTCACTTGGGGCCGGTTGCACCAACTGAGGTGAAAATGTAAGGTTTACTAATCTCTGGTTAAAATATAAATCCTGATTAACCTCCAGGTTAGCAGTATGTGTTGCACCAATTAACCCTTGATAAAACAACCCAGGGTTATAGAACCCATGTTCCAACATGCAGAAAACAAAATGGCCGCCATATAATTCTAGAATATTAACACGAGGTTAACCCTGCCTACTCGCTGGGTTAATCTTTCGCTCCATTTTTCCCTAACCCACGCTTGTGCAATGCAAGGGTGGGTTAACCTAGTGTTATAAAGCAGGTTAACCTTTGTTGGTGCAACCGGCCCTTAGCGTTTACATGTGTGCCATCACGTGAGCTCATGTGATGTGATGGTAGTCTGTAGCCAGCTTTAGCCAATTTAAAACATTCGTATTTTGGTAAGGGAAACATTTAGCTTTAATTAAAAACATTAGATGAAGTAAGTTGTGCTTGGTGTTTATGCCACGACAACACCATTCATTTCACCTTGACATTGCATTTGCTAATAGCACTCGTATGGCATTAATTTTCACGCCAAGTTTCTTTATTCATGGAAGACCTATTTTAATTTCGTGACATTTTCTGATTATATCAAGTCCCGTTTTTTGGTAGTAGGCCAAGGTTTTATTGTTCCCAAAGATCCTCGAATGTCCCTCATTAATCTTTAGCATTTATTTGTGTCACGTGTCTGCGCCGGATGTGGAAGTGGGCTGATTGGGAGAGGAAATGGGGCCATAAATGTCCTTTTTTTTCTCCTTGCACACTTTCTTATCGCATGTTTTTGACATTTAAAAAACGGTCAAAGTTGGCAAAAGTGCAAAACATAGGTGTTAGCAGTGATTGCCCACCTTCGGTATCGGTTGTGCCTTTATACAAATAACAAATCAATGGTTAAGTTGGTTTCCATTGGCAATAACAAAGAAAGGACACGATGATATCTCTGCGTTAATTTACCATTATTCTATCGGGTAACGATTCAGTTTGGTATATAAATATTTATAACGACGCGCGTACATAAAGTTTGGAAAATCTATAACACTTTCTTTGTTTCCATATCACGTTATGATACCGAGCATTGGAATATTTATTGCAGATGCCGTGAAAACCTGTGGTCTGTTTGTGGTCACTTTAGATGACCTTTAACGATTAATTTCAAAAAGAAACAAAGGAACAACAATCTTAAATTTGAGTTTTTTAGTAGGTCTGGAAAATGAATATTTGTAATGTTTTTGTAATATAACTTCAAATTATACTAACAATCTCATGTACATGTAATTACATCGAATTACTTTGGTGTGATACGAGTATAACGTATGTATGAACTAGGTATTAGAGAGATAAAGCTGCACGAGCGATTACGATACGTTTACGATTAATGCGTCATCAATCGCAAACACGCATGCGTGGGTGCCAAAAGACGCATCGTCATTCGCTAAAAGATAGTTTATGACACGTTTATGACGCGTAACCTTAAACGGATCGTAATCGATCGTGCAGCTTTATCTCGCTATTAAACGTGTGTCTACATGTATTGTTTAAAAAGACACTAACATGTTCAAAAAGGTATTCTCGCTCAAGCCAGGATAAGTTTAATTACTGATCATGTAAACTATCACTATGTAACTATTACTTTTTATAGTTTTCATATTATTGTATTTGGTATCATAATATATACAAGTAAAATTTACTTTATCTTGCATGCTTGCAAGATACAGCATAAGTAAGCCCCATTGACATGTTATTATATCAATTACATAAAATTACGTTTTGTATTTTAAAATCCATGTATACAATTGAATAATGTTTACTGTAAATGTTACAATTCGCTGCCCAATGTATAGTAAGCACTTTATTTACCAAATTATTTGTGAACATTTTCAAACTAGAATAAGTGATATTTCCTACACTGGTTTCAACATTTTGATGTAATGCTATCCTATAGAGTTTGTGCCTAGCATTAATAAGAAAGAAAAAACTCTTCTAAGTAGGCCAATGGGCCTTGAATTTATCGCATTGTTTATGAAAACTATTTTCGAAATATATTCAAAAATACATGTACGTAAATTGTAAACATTAAACATCGCTGTTCCATAAGCTATGAACTTAATACTGTGACTTGTGTATAAAATTGGAAATTGCTGTTGTGTACATGTTTTTAAAACAACATTTGGCCTATCCAGATTTAGGTGCGTAAACATATATTCATCGTGTATTTAACATATAGCGTAAACATATATTTTTATTTGAGGATAATGCCAAAGTGGTGTTAGCATTGATAAGAATGAGCTGCCCTGTAGGCGTAGGCCTATGTTTAATTCACTATTCACCCTGAAATCTCGTACGAACTGTGAAAAACGCGTAACAAAGACATTGACTCATCAGTTGTTGCATGGGTGTTCCCCCTTTTTGCATGACATTAAATGAAAAATTTAGTGAGTCATTTGTCGTCTCCTTTGTTGAACCCTGCTTCTCCTCATCATATGATAATTTTACCCCTTGTTCGTTATCATGGTACGGTGCACCAGACTCCGTCAGATTTTAATCTACGTTTAAAAAGGAGTTTACACATGTGGCTATTGTTTGTTTATTTCGATTCATCTTTCAGTCTTCATGGAAATTTGAATTGGGATAAAAACTATTCATGATTTATTTCAACTGCTCAATAGTTTCAATTAGAGCTCTCCCATTTTTATTGTTACATTTCTTGTGGGCAAATTTTGCCTTTCTAAAGCATTGGTTGGTCATTACACAATACCTGATTACTCTATATCAGTATTTTTTCCCGCAAATATGTCTTCCTTACAAGAATAAATACGGTAAATCAACTCTATTAAATTGGAAAATTCTCATTGTGGTTGGTGCTAATTTCATTATTTTATTGGTACAATGTATATAATTATTAGGTCTCAACATGGTCAAATTTTACTTTATCATCACTTCATAGATGCAGTTTATTCTACTAAGTTCACACAAGGAACTTTTCAAAGATACTAACTGCAAGGCACAAAAAATCAACCAAACCTTTTAAGAAAACCGCTAATTAATTACTGTATAAATTCAGTTACAAATGATTGCATTTGCTTTAGAAAATCTGAAATGGTAAAAACACATTATTTTGGGCTGTTTTTTTTATTAAAGCTCTTATATAATAGCGCTCTGATTTGAAAACTGTATACGTATTCAAGGCTTGGTAACCGCCATTTTTTATTATTTCAAACAAAAACCGCCTTCATTATTCCCTATTTTGAAGCAGCCTAGCCATTATTTTGTATTTTCTAGCTACAGGCCTCTCTCTTTTTTTGTGTGTTGTTTTTTTTTTCCCGGTATTTTAATGAAGTTTTTCGATGCATTTGCATGGTGGGTAGATTTGCTTTTTAAAGCAGATGTCAACCTGGCTGCACTGCACTACACTACAAACGTATTTCTGGTTGGAAATCGATAGGGCGCGAGAGACATAGGCTTTATTCGCGTATGTTGGAAGGACTTTTGTCACCGGATGCTCTTTTAACCGCCTTCCGGACCCTCCATGGCCTGCATCACAAATTTTTACTTTGCTCCGAACGAAATTTGAAAGCAGTGGAGCGAGAAGGCGTTGATTTTGCCAACTGGGGAAAGGCGTCATCGATTGTCCTTCCATTGCGCATGCGCATCATCAACTTTAGGGCATCGAAACCATCACCACTAATCTTCTTAATTACGAACAGTTTTCGAACAGTTTTCGGGGGAAGCAATACGAGATGCGTTAAACGTAATTAAAGCGTGGTTATGAGCAGATAAGAAATAATCATCTGGCTATATAGGAATGGCGCCTAATGGCCGAATATTAAAAGGGCCTCACAAGACGCCATATGCTTCATTCAATTCGTCATTTTTATTGATGGCTGGCTTCTTATCTGACCATATATGGTTTTGGTTTAGATCCTGAAATGGGCATAACATAGAACAAACCAGTTAACGACCTCTGGAACAAGCGGTTTAGTTATGACGTTACTCATGCATCGTCTATCCATTTGTGTGCTTTTCTCCCATTTTCACTTGTTTTGCGTTTTTTTGACATTTCGTCCTAGGTCACGTTTTAGACGATTAACCTCGCCAAATTTAAAGAGGATAAAACATATTTTTGCATAATTACAGAAATAAATATGTGAAGGCAATGCATTTTACCTGCTGGTGGCATTTAAATGAAGCGCCGTAACCTACTACATTTCAGCCACGAAAAACACAAAGCCTCATGCTTGAGGATACATACATGAATCAATCCACTGAAATTACGCCACACGTGCATGTACAAATCCAAACATTTAAAATAGTATATAGAGGTACTCTCACAGTAGGGAAACTTAACCACGCTAAGATAAGTTTTTTGTTTAGTTGACGGAGGCTTGTGATATTTATTATTTTGGCGCCAGTGATTATGTTATAATGCGCTTCATTACCCGATTTTTATTTTGTCAAAGACTAATTTATTTTCTCCAATCCTATGCTAATAAGTTATAAATCAAACGTTTGGACGTGGTATTTTATCCTAATATATCATACTGAGAACATATACAGTACAAGGACTTTTCATCAGAAGCAATCAAAACGCTGCCGATTTCATTTATGCTCATTGCATCTTAAAAAATGCGAATTTTCTGTTATACAGTATGCTATATTTTAAACTTGCAAGAATGAATAATGTGACCTGATTCTGGAATTAAAAACCACTCTCTTGGAATTAGTCTATTGCGTTATCTTTAATCACATAACGTTTGGTTTCCTTTCAATTTTTCAATTTTGAAACATTGATAAGCTTTATTAAATCTGTTGAAAAGAGAAATTTAAGCGACATTTAATGCCATTCACGTTAGTAAAAAGACAGTATTGTGACAACTAAGGCTTTCTAAACAGATACTTCAGGATTATAGGTCTAGAAGCATATTGGTTATAAATCTGAAATGGTTCGACGAACTGCGGGTCCCATGCGATCTGCATAGAAGTTTAGATCAATATTTTTATTAATTGGACACGCTAGAATGCTAAATTTATGTATTTGAATGCGCTTCGGATTTTATGAACAACAGAGAAAAAAAAAGTTCCTTGATAAAAATAGGAAATATGGACCGAGGTAATCCATACAAATCGATCTCTAAGATATGCAAAAAAACATCTGCGAGTTTTATCACAACTTTATCAACAGCGAGCTGCTTATTTATCATGCGATATAAAAAATTGTTTTGCAAGGAATGCATTTACTATGCTCGGAAGAAAAACCTAACATTATTTAGCGATTCTGTAAACGACAGGCAAGGGCATTTCCTAAAAAAATTACTCCAGACGAACCCAAGTGAAAAATCTCAAGGGTTTTATAAAGAAAAACTATGGGAATAATGAGAATATATGGAATATATACTGTAAGAATGCATGTATCAAAGGGATTATTCTATGGGACTCTTAATGGCTTGAGTCTATTGATAATAAGATATTATGAGTTTATTATATGAGATCTCACTTTATACAGTTAGATTTTTCACTATTTTTAGTGTATCCATCTCAAAAGTAAAAGTACAGGGTTTTTATTTAAAAGTAAGGAACAAAAGTAAGGAACACTTTAGGAATTTCCCTAACACCCGGGGTTTATTCGAGACCCGTTGTTCATTGGCAATTACATTCGTGAATGCCCCGGGGATTTTTCGATGCCGGGTTTAATCGAGTATTTGCAGTACATGTACGTAACATTAAACCAGCGATAATAATTTAGCAATTTTAAAAAATTCGTATGTACATGTATACAGACCTATGCGTAATATAAAAAAGAATATGGTGGTATTTTTTATTTCTGATAATAAAGTCCTTATTCAAGTTTTGTTAAAGCTGAACATTGAATGTACTGTATGTCATTTCCTATAGTCAGCATAAATATATATACATGTATAAAATCTGTATAGTGTGCACAACAGTAAAATTAGTATTAATTGTCTAAGTTTTCAGCTAACAGTCATGTGTACTTTTACCTTTACAAAATGCCACAAAAGATTTATTTTTTACCCAATGTCTTAATTAATAAAAAGGGTAAACAATAATGTATACCATTTAATTTAGTTGAATGCATTAATTGAGCTAATGAATAATGATTGTCAGACTATGGGGCTATATGATCAGACAAATGATTGTGTAGACTATTGATTTCAGCATATATACAGCCATGATGAATTTTAATAATCTGCGTCAACACAAATGAACTCGTGATGGATTATTAATTCTATTCTTTAGACCTAGCGCTAAGAGCTGAATTTATACTTGCATCAGAGATATCTGTATTTCGTTATAATACCCTACTTATATATTTCACCAAAAATTTTAACGTCTTTTGTGGAAGGCCCCTAATGATATCGAAACCTTTAGAAAGCGAGCAGTTTCAGGACGCTAAAATATGCTTATATTTCATAGAGGTTTAGAAGCTTGGCTTAAATATTAAAATTGTGTTGCCATGGTTACTGTCCAAATGCAAGAGGAGCCCGATGGTTCATATCTAACTCCTTAATCTGATAATCTGAATCTCGAAAGTTCCCATTTTGAATTGCAATTTGGTGCTATGAGAAACGACTTATAGGAATATGTGAAAAATAAATAAAGTTTGTCCTACACATCCTAGCCCTAAACTCACATCCATGAGCAGAATTTTAAACACGATGGCAGTTTATCTGAAATATTTGTTAAAGTGATATCCTCCATAATATATGCCATTAATCTGTAGACAGTTTTTGTCAAGACTTTTAAAGATATACGTGCGAAAACCATCATTTCACCTTGTGTTAATTCATATAATATAACGTATGTTTCTTTTATTTAAATTATACAGTTTAATATACATGTATGTTGTTTTGGTGTGCGCACAGGCCCATGCGTATTTCTGGTAAAAATGTTTGGAATACCAAATACAAAAGCCCTGAACAAACATTTTAATTTCATTAAAGTTAATTTATGGTGGAATCCAAATTGAAGTCATGCAAAGTTGGTAGGCCACATTACTAATTCAACTGAATTAAATGGCTCGGATGACTCGAAATGAGCTTCTATTTAATGTTTCTCATTATAATCGTGGAATATTTTCAATTCGTTCGCCTATGTCCTAGGATTATAAAGTATACCAAGTAATATATGTTAATACCCAGGAGCTTAGGGATTAATAAGTCCGTTCCCTTACTATTTTTTTCCCTTACCTACTACTTTAATTCCATTCCTGATAATGATGATGACGAGCTCATAATTGGTGATCAGCTGAATTTAGCCTTCTCTGACAAGACGTAAAAATGCAGTAAAATACAGATTGAGTAAAGTCTACAGTATCTATTCCCCTCCACCCAACTAAAAATAAATCAATGTGGTTGTGGGTCGCTGTATGGGAAGCCCCAGTATAATGCGAATTGGATATTAAATATTAATGAAAACGTATATACTTTATGGAAAAGTAGCGCTTAACTGAAACATTTTAAAATTTAGGACGTGAGGTGACTGTTAATTGTCTTAAAAAAATCTTTGATGGTTGAACCTAATGCACTTTTTTGTCATCATGTCTTGAGCATTTTAAAAAGTCATAAATTGGTAATGCAACGACTTGCATTTAGTTGACTTTTGTATTGTGTTCTAGAGTAAGGGTAA
The DNA here is from genome assembly GCA_034698905.1 of Xestoiulus laeticollis. Lineage (NCBI taxonomy): Eukaryota > Metazoa > Arthropoda > Diplopoda > Julida > Julidae > Xestoiulus > Xestoiulus laeticollis. The sequence continues at coordinate 12,199 of JAQGCC010001837.1, read as the reverse complement.
AAACAACATGGAGGATGGCATATGGCCTTAAAATGCAGACTTAAAAGGTTAAAATATTTGAGGTTCATTTAGCAGGTTGATTTCATTCTACAACATAGTCTAGATTTATCGAAAATGCTTCAAATTTACGCCAACAAATATAGAAAATGTTTTTACGATTATGACATTACCTTTCTTCTACCTAACATTGTCATCTCTTAATTGCTTTTTCCTTAATTTGGCTGATTAAATAGGAAGCGAAATTGCTGCGCGACAGGGTGGAAATGCCAATTACTGATTAATCAAATTTTTGCAGACGACTTCTACTATATTTTTTCTTGTCATCCACAATCAAGCTTGGTTGACTTTGGTTATCTGAACAGGTCATTGCACAGTAAATGCTTCGAAGAACACGAAAATGGAATAATGCACTTTGAAATAATTCTTTTGGGTCAAGTAAAATGTGTTGCCTATGTACATTACTTATATTAGTACTTTAATGTTTCGTGACTGAGCGAAAAACTTATCTTTGGCCAACATGTTTTCTATTTCATTGGATTTTATTGAAGGATGTGCTAATGTCCTATATAGTCTACTTCAAAAGTCAAATTTAACGAAGTTTTTATCAACATGTTGCAATGTTATCTGAAATTAGTTTTCCGTATATGCAATTATTGATTTTACAATAATCTGTCTTATACATGAACAATGTACGTGTTTTTTATATGAAAATAAATTCCAGAGGAATCCAAATGGTATGATAAGACAATTACATTCTGTAAACAGCGACGACTTTTAACGATTGTGTGTCGTTATATCTCTAATTACTTTAGAAATAAATAAAAATTATCAAATGCTTAAAATTACATTAAATAGTTTAATTTTTAAAAATTGCTATGGCGTATTTTTGCCATTGTTTCAAACGTTAACAAGGTTAGATTTGCCTTGCCTATATTTGTAATATTTTTTTAAAAATATTCTTCCTAAAATATCGATATCAAGATGATGACATTACGATATGTGCTCACGATGCAAAAACTTCGCATTTTTAGCCAAATTCGGCTAAATTCGTAGTGATCGCGGAGGCTTAGAGGAGCCAATTTCCTGTTTGACCAACACAACACAACATGTCTGCCTACCCATCATTACATGCGAAATTAAAGCGTCATTACAACATAATCATTGGCGCCAAAATACAGAATATCACAAGCTCAGACAACCCACTCAAGCCTCCGTCAACTATAGCAAAAAACCTATTTTAGCTTGCATGGCTAAGTTTCCCCAATTTGAAAGTATTTACTGTATATACTAACATATTTGTGGTCATTAATAGCAGTTTGACAAATTAATGAAGTTGTAATTGAGGGAGAGTACCACTATCGAGAAATTGGAACCACTTGAAAATAGCAAGATGTAAATTATATTTTTGAAAAGCGATAAGAAATGGGAAAAGGCGAATGTTCTGACATGAGGGATTTTAAACCATCTCTGGTTTTAACGACTGTTCGGATCGATTTCGTTTTTCATCCCCCCTCTTTTTTATGTTCCGGTGTAAATAAGGACTTGCAAAATTGAAATCAGGCATTTAATTGGAAGTTTTGTAGCGTGCTGCCTGCCTTCTTTATGTATTTCTTTCCGCCTTGCCCTTCTTAAGTCTTTTATATGATGCACTAGCAGAGGATTACCGTATGAGATGTGGTACTTTTAAAATATAGCGTTTGTATTGCTTGCAGGCCAACAGCCATATTAACAGCTTGATTTACGAAATATGCAAATTAATGCCGTGTTTATATAAGTTGATTTTTCCTTTGCAGGGAATATGGTTGAAGGTATAAAATGATCGTGTTCATTGGCATCATTTAGTTGATCTGCATTCTAAAATCAATATAATAAGAAATAACTTCAGAAAATTATCATTTAGAAAACATTACAAATAAATTATCATTATTTCTTTTAACAATAATAATAGAATCTGAGTGTTAATATCGTTTAGTGTAATATACAGTAAGTAATGTACATGTATAGACCTATACACCCAAGTCTATACTTGTAAATATCTGGCCAATATCTCAACTTGATAATATGCACATTACAGTAACTACACCATATATAGCCCATATAAATATACGTGTAGACTATGTTTATGGTGTACATGTATATGACTATATGACTATTCAGAAGCTAAATTATACGGACATTCAAAGGATAAAAATTGCCATTACATGGCTATATATTGCCCTTCAAGAATAAATACGGTCAATGACTTTAAATGACCATCCAAATGGTAAATAGGCCTAGTCATTTCGTGACAATATTTGGTGTTCAAATGATAGATATGGCCCCTATCTGGATATAGATGGCCATTCGAAGGATACATACATGTACATGTATGAAACATGCAAGTCCATATATAAAATTTCCACCCTGGTATGTCCAGCTCCACAATTCTCCAATTTCTGTTACGTCCATATTTGCACAGTTTTCGCCAAATATGACCATACATGTTTTCGCACATAGGCCTAAGAGCACTGAAGGAAAACTTGAAAATAACGAAATAAAATGACATGCATTTCCAGATGGCCCTACATAATTTGTCTACTTAAGTTAATACAATGCATTATGATTTCAACGCTCCTGTGTAAAAAACCACAATCCTCATAAGTTTTCAAACACATATGACATGGAAAATCCAGGTTTAAAAGCTATTTTAAGGTATGGCTTGTTTACGATGCAGAGGCTTATTAGAGATCAGGGTTTCTTCGGAGACAAGGTGGGTTTAGTTGCAACTGGGAGTTAGGTAATAGTTTCCAAGGGGTGCACTAGAGAGGATTTTACTGTAGTTTTATTGCCCAGTGCCTGTTTGGTCATTAGCAGACGTCCACACGGCGCTTCTTTTTTCCACCATTTTTCTTTATCCCTTATGTCATTTGTGCATCCAGTCTGTAATGCTCTTGCCAAATCTTTCGACTCCTCCTCCTCCTTTGAACCCATGCATTTTTTAGGTACTCAATGTAATTCCTTTTTTTAGATGGCGCCGCGATATGCCCTTAACCGCTCTCGATATTTGCCAGAAAAAAAAGGCAATACTTCAGCCTTAAAAATCTGCGGTTTCTGCTCGAATTTCTTCTTCCCAATTCTTTGTCGTATAGGTCGGCCACTCCATGGCCCTGGTTTCGTCATCGATCTATAGCTTGAAACAGGAATTTTCTACCGGTATATATATGACATAATGCAGACTTGCTATATGCCTTCTTGTTTACCCAGATGGCACCACGTAAGAGGTTCATTTAATATGGTTCACTTTCTTCAATGGCTTCATTTTTTTATTTCTTCTTCCGCAAGCAAGATGTCAGTATATAGCGTTTTCTCCCTTTTTTCATCTTTTTTTCCCGATTTCTTTGCAACCTTTGAAAAGAGGGAGACATCCGTTCGCGATGCTTGTTTTGCCTTTAGCCATCCGTGGAAAATGTTCGACGTACTTCAGATTTGATCGACCCCTAGACTAGGCCACATCTATACGTATGCCATAGTATATTTATCTTGTTATTGTGATGGGGGAAAACCCGCAGCTTGACTCGTAAAAATACTACCATTTTTTTTTTCGTTACCTTTATTTCCGCTTTATTCAATTCGAAAAAAAATCCATTCGGAAATTTATATTTCCGAATGGCATTTCCATTTTAATTGCCCCTATTGGTTTTCTGATCAAAATAAAAGATCGTGGCATGGGGCCTTTTACGTGTATATAAAAGACGTCCGAATAATATGTTGTCCCCCTATTAAAAAATCTTTTGATCTTTCACAATAGAAGTATTCATCAACTGAATTTTAGATCATTGAAAAATACAAAAATGGTAGTTTATTGACGAGCACCAGCTTATACAGGGTGTACCAAAAGTCAACGCCACCCCACTTTTAAAACAAAATATTATAGTTATGAAAATTCTGTTAATGCGGTTATAAAACAAACTAGCTTTGCAGATTTTTCTAAATTAAAAAAAAAATGCAATAGATGAGTACATGTAAAACGAAGTGTAATCCGACACAATCTGTTCAGCTAATCCGACGGTTTTTGATAATCAGACCATGCTTGTTTCCATATGGTGTCGGATTACCCAGACTTTTACTTATTACATATATATTGTTTTTTAATTTGTTATATGTTTCATAGAAGTAAAAAATACAATTTTTAATCCAATTTTATAGCTTTTTATACATACAGATTTTTATTATAATATTACTAAGGTTTAGCACAAGTAGTTGCTATCTATGAATCTTGAAAATTTCAATATGGATAACTTTGGGTGAATGGAGTAATTTGTATCACGTCCATAAATATTAATTTTATTCTTGTTACGCCTACAAAACCTGGATCTCGTGTTTGCAAAATTAGGTTAAATCTGCCCGGTGCTACATGAAGAAAATTGAAATTTATGAGACAGTCTTCACGTGCTATATAATTGAATGTGGCATTTTTGTGCTAATCACACTGAATCCCATGCAGCGTTAGACCTATGCATGTACATGTACAAGAGGAGCTATGTATGCATGAATATTGACCGTCCTTGTTTCATGAAGTTCATTTGCAGCATTTTCTAAAACGTCCCCAATGGGTCTAGTGTTTAGCAGTCATACCTTGTTGTAAATGCACGCTTGTTTTGATTCTAATAAGGCCTCGAGTTAGGTCCTATCATGTTTGTTTGCTCGTAGAATGTTAATTTACGACATTAATGCATTTTGCTGATGATGTTACGAGGTACATGTGTTGTATTTACGTGACAGGCGGTCAGGAGGTCAACACACGTTATTTTTGCCATTTAGGATTCTCGTGTCCGCTTAGTGAGTCCATTAAAGTGCCCTTTAATCTCCCAGCCGTCTATCACAGGATGTGACGCCATTAATATGGAGGGTATATACTTTATGAATAGCCCGCAAATGATGCTGGGAAAAACAAGCTTGCCACACATATCATCATGCATGGATTCATCACGAGTTTCCACGATTTATGTTAGTGATTATAATGAAACGAACCCTATATGTAGAATTTCGTCCTAGTTAGGACCATATAGCCAAGTTTACAATATTAGCCTTATCATTGACATTTATGTGGACATTCATGAATGAATTTATTTTAAAAAAAGGATTTTTAGTTGAATTTATCATGATAGCAACCAATGGTTATAACCACTATATGCATCATACAATGTGATTTACTTCAGTGATAATGCAGAATCTGTAAACACGTGGCCAAAGCTTTTGAGTTGACAGCTTTCCTATAGTGAGAAATTTCATTGTATGAGACCACCATTGCTTATGAGATTATGTAACAACCCATTGCTATATCCCAATTGAAAATTATAAATCTTGTTCAGCAAAATTCGTATTAAAATGGGATCCCATAACAAACTCACAAAATCTTATTATTAAGGGATATAAGAGTCCTATTGCATTAAATCCCTTTAAATGTCGGAGTCTCATTTGACCTCATTGCTTGTCTTATATAATCTCACTAGTGCACGTCATTTGTATATGTTGCATGGTTTCCCGCCAAAACCGCGCAGGAAAAAGGGCGTCGAAATAATCGCGCAGATTATGGCGCGTTTCAACATTAGCGCGGGATACAAAAATGCGCGATTATGTTGGTGCCAATTAACACATTAGCGCATCATAAGCCCTGCCCTAACCCAAACTAACCTATCCGGTGCATCCTAAACCCCGCCCTAACCCAAACTATCCGGTGCAGCCTAACCCCGCGCCCTTTTGTAGCGCGCGATAATGTCGCGACGCGCCATAATCTGCGCGATTATTTCGGCGCCCTTTTTCCTGCGCGGTTTTGACGGGGTGCCATGTTGCATATATACATTAGTCTCGTTATTCGGTATAGATGTTTACTTTAGCCGGCTATTGCTATTTTAAGCAAAACTGTACTTTACTCCTCTATTAATATTTTCTAGCCTCTAATACAGGCCACTCGTGGTATTAGCGGTACGTTTTCTAGGGGAGGGATTCTGACCTGACCTCTTGTTTCTAGCAGGATTCTAGCCTAGCCTAGCTAACCCTGCCTTTTTTTACAGGGGTTCCATTTCTCCTCAGTTTCAATTTTCTTCATTTCCGTTTTTTTTCATTTTCATTGCTTATGTCGAAGCTTTAATTTGATGCTAGGAAACAACACAGACGGCTAAAGTAGACTTCTACCCTTTATTCTCATATCTTTCTCTATGAGAGTGCTTGGAGTCAACGTCATGAACTGCCTTTGGAAAATTAAGTTTAATCTTATCAGCATTATAAATTGAAATAACTAGCTTTCAATATAGAGAAATCTTGTAAAGATCAGGTTAATGTACGGACCCTCGATGAATGTAAAAATCACTTTTTGATTGAATTGAATTGATTAAATGGTATGCTCCTAATAGGCGGCAATCAGTGCTAGCACGTGAGCCATGCACCACTGCCTGAAGTTTAATTGACTGGAAAATCAAACTATTAGAAATGGCTGTAAAATGGAAATGAGGTATGTCTGCACTGTCACTAGAACATCTCTTCCGGCTATTTAACGGAAGCGATAGAGGCTCAACTAACTGAAAACAAATAGGCTTATAGGCTTACAGAGTTGATTGATAATTTTGATTCATTACACTCGGAATGCAATGGCTATTTTTGGCCGTTTTATTGATGGGTGTGGTATTGTAGATGCAACTAATACAGTATTCTTCCGATATTACTATATAGCTTGTAATAATCGCGTACAGCCAATAAATTGAGTCCAACCCGGGTTCTGTGCTTATTGGATATCAGTGGCAATTTGGAATGGTTGATTCAATAAGCTCGCCTCGCTATCCATAAGTTGGTTGTTGACATATGTGTGCAAAATAACGTTGTTTAACTGCTTCTAAATCTCATAAAAATGTACTGAAAATTGAAACGGTCTATGTGAACAACCTAACCAATTAATGTATTGCGGTCTAACCTCAATTATCTCTTCTGAATCCCATTCATATTTATTATACCACAATGTATAAATTTAAAACTTATTTCACTCTGCCTGGTACCTATGCTATTTAAAGTAATTGATTCTGGGTAATTATTGACACTTTGTGTCCAAAAAAGTTACAAATGAAGTCACGTGTTTGTACTAATCAATATACTTATTTAAAATTTATTTGATATAAATAATCTCAATTTTTATACATTATTTTCCGGATAATTCAAATTGACAAAAGATCTTACCTTTTTAAGTACAACTAAATATCGAACTGGTTCGAACATTACTTACGATAAGCTTATTTAGATTTATATTTTATATTTTACTTAGGTAAGTCTTTCACCAGTTTTTCAGACTATGGAGTGGTTGGAACATAACACATTAAATAATAACAAGCGTTTATACATTATACATGTATTCAAATAGTACAGTATAACCTGGTCAAAGTAAAGTTGGCCACTGTTTAAAGATGGTCACAATGTAAGTTGTTAACATATAACTGGTTAATTCGTTAGCTCAATTTATAAGTACAGCTCTCTGTAAATTTTCATTAAAGGGTTGGTATTTTTAGAAATGTTTTCCAAAAACTTGCAGTTAGCCCTGATGGACTGAAAAAAGATTATTCATATACATGTACATGTACATTGAGCTTCATAATGGCTACACGTACATGTACTTGTGTATATGCTTTCATGTGATTAGCTGGGTGGTATGAAAATGGTTAGGCCAGATTCACACGAGCATTCCTGAGCATGGTGATCTTTAGCAAGATGACTCGTATATGTATACCACTACCCTTTGAATTTATCCTGTCAATTTACTAAGAATTCTTCAATAGGTATCACTGAACCAATTGCAGACGGAACCTGATTACTTTATTAGGTATCAGTACATTGTCGATGGAAAAACTGCAAGGGAGATGGCATGCACTGGCCACTGAACAGAGAATTATTTTTATGATGGAACTAAAGCCATTTTATGAAAAGTGGTCACCATGAGGTGGTAGTCACTTTCACGGGTTTTACTGTAGTTCAGAATTCATGCTATTCAACCTTATGAAGGCGTGATTTCACAATTTTTATTTCGTTGTAAAAAGGGGCGCCTATACTTTTGATGCTGTATATTAAGCTATCATTAGGAGTTGTTGAATAATGGTATCACGTTGTATACGGTATACGCTGTATAACGGAAGGAAATGGAGCATAGTTAGGGGTATGCAACCTCGCAAAATTGATGCGAATTTAAAGGAAGGCATGCAGGCAATTGGCCTTGACTGTAAACTTTGCCCTAAAAAGACCGATAAATTCGGTGTGAGCTACATTAAAAGAAAACTTATCGAAAATCAGCATTTCAATGCCTTTGTAAGGAAATCCTCCGATTCACATCCGGATACGTACTCCACTTCCGTTTCAAAGGTCTCGTATGGAATAATATAACGCTTCATGTATGTGTTCATTTTTATTTTATCCTTTAACATAAGATGTTATAAAAATTGACCTCAATAGTCGAACTAATTATATCACATGAGTTACAATAAATCTATCATACCTTAGGGTAAGGATATAGCGTGGGGGCATGAAATAACATGAGGCCATGGCATGATCTGAAATGCAGGATACCGATTAGGCAATCTGACATTCGCGCCATCGGCAAACCAATCGAACGCTGCATTTCAGACCATGCTATGCCATGCTCCACGCTGTTAGGGTAAACACAGCGTAGAACATGGAATAGCATGCAGCATAACATGGCCTTGAAATGCAGCGTTCCGATTGGTTTCCCGATGGCGGGAATTTCCGATTGCCCAATCGAAACGCTTCATTTCAAGGCCATGCCATGCTCCATGCTATTCCTTGCTCTACGCTGTTTTTACCCTTATTAGGCATAGCATGATGAAAAGCCTTATCTTAAATGCAGCGATTTTCTGATTGCCCAATCGGAATGCTGCATTCAGATCATGCCATGCCTCATGCTATTTCATGCCCCCACCCTATATCCTTACCCTAAGGTATGATACATGTAGATTTAATGTACCACATGTGATATTAGGGTGTCCTTAATACTTCCTGTGTTTATACTTTCCTGCCACGCATCTGCTTTTTACAAAATTTTGAAATATTTCTCCTAATTTTTGTTACATGTATATAGCGGTGTATTTTTTGCAAAGTTTACGAAATTAAATGTTGGATTCTTGCCAATTTTTTGTATTTAATAAACGTATAAGGATTGTAAAATTTAACAAAAGCATGTGTTATAAGTTTTACCATTAAACTAATTTCTAAAAATAACAAGCCACGAATACATTTTTACCTCGCCTTTATATATAGGGTTGGGATTTGTGGGTGTATTCTTTTTTTTTTTTTCTAAATTAATGAATTCGTGTTTTTCCTGAATTTGCTCTCCTGCCAATGTATATATCGCGTGTGTAATGTCCCGAGCAAATCGCCTTTGTTTTTCTTTGGTCGCCATGGAAATGCGGTATATTAAAGATTTTCTCCAACGATATTGCCCCACACGAGGGAGGGTTGGCCGTAGACGGACAATAAAATAACCCCATTGGAGTTGAGGGCTATTCGCTGGACGAAAGTAGCCTGTGGCCAGGACCATTGAACTTACCCAGCATATAGGAAAAAAAAAATGCTGAAAATCGATGAAAAAAGTTACATATTTCATAAGGTTATCACTGGCTGCTTTTTTACGAGGCTGATCCCGAACCACTCCTCGTTTCCTTCTGAGGGACAGACTTTATAGACTGCTTTTGCAGGAAGCAAGAACGGAAATGGACTTGCCTACTTCATGTTTATCCCACCATATACTAGGGATTTTACATTTCGATATTCCGATAGCCGGCTCAGTTAACGGTTAGGAGATTGAAATTTAAAATGAAGCTGGTTTCAACGATTACCTAGAAAAGAAAGTCACGAAAATTGTCACTTGGGTTACAAATGTTTATTTTGGCTAAACTCGAACAGCGTCTTTCCTTGCTTATTTTTTCTTCTCTATACGATATATTGCACAATTCTCAAGCTGTGTATCTATTCTTATATTTGAAATACAGCTGGTAAACTTTTTTTCTTCTTCTAAAACTCGACTATCGTTAATCATTGTACATTGTGGTTTTCTCCTCAATCGATAACATGTTAGAAGTCGTAGTCTTTTTCGTATGAATTCATAGTACAATATACTCAATATAATGTACATGTACGTCTTTGATTAATTAGGGATGGTATAAACTCGATACATGTCGAATATATTCGCATTGACGTCATTGATTAATTAGGGATGGCAAACTTGATATTTGCCGAACATATTCGCACTTGTTTGAACAGCAACGTATAGTGGTGTAATTCCATGGAAGCTATCCACTTCCTTTATTGCATACTAGTACATGCACATACATACTAGTATGTGTACATGAATATCGAAATACGTGTAACTCTTCAGTATTTTCAAAATACATGCACAAGTACAGTAAATGCAGCAGCATTCAACAAAACAAATACTGTACAGTATGTCAATAATGTGTATTTACGCCAGCGCTGTTAAGCACAAGCCAGCAAGTTCAGCAACGCTTTTCCGCGGAATTAGATGTGCGCATGCGTTGTTCATGCGCGCATCTAATTACGATGAAAAGCGTTGCTGGCTTGTGCTTAACAGCTCTCGTGTGAAGGAACCTATTGTTTAATACAACAATATCTTATACAAAATTATGGTACTGCATGTAAATTGTATATAGCATTTATTATAAAACAATAAGGTAAGTACATGTATTATAATGGACTATCAATAGTGAAATTTAAAAAAATAAGAGTATACCGAGGAATCCTTTTGCAAGAATTTTAAAATAACTTCATTTTTGTAATGGAAGCACCGTGTAATTCATATAACCTTGAATGAATGTATTTCATTATTAGAGTGAGTGACCTTTCAAATTAAAGCTCGATTCATGAACAGTGTAGTACATGTACATGTATGTGGCCCCTATTCTGATGATCTTTGGGCTTGCTAAATTGCTATCCCTATCTTCTGGTTGCAGTTCCAACATCTTGTACACCATTTATAAATTTCATATTCATGTGCTTGTGCTGAATTTACATATACATGAATAGTTATGATTTGAAACTATCTTTTGGTTTTCTCTGGTATAAGACATTTTTTTTTGTGAAGCCAATCGTATACATTCATGTTATTGCAGTCTGCCATCTGGAAGACAACAATCTTAAGATTCTCGACTTCAGATTGAACGATAACAAAGGGATCTGTTAGGCTTAATATAGAAAAGCTTTTGTGCCGTTATACATGTATGTGGAAGAACTAACTCTTGAGTCTGGAATGGCAGTATGGCACTGGTTACTAAAAGCCGTCTCTGTAAGTAACAAAGCTTTTCGAAGGGCCCATTTGAAGTTTGGGTAAAGTTATTGATTTTCCATGATTCTGTATAATTTTTATAAGCAGTAAGCGCAAGAAGATAGTTTTACAGGCACTTAATGGTGCGTTAAATAACCAAAGATATCTTCGCAATTTATGATGACATGTACTTTTCAATTTTCTTTTAGAAATAGTCTCCCCAAACCCCTTCTTGAATGCTTTACGTCACATTTAATTTATTTAATTTTATAATCATTTTCCACCATCCGTTACATCCAACCATTTGTTTCAGGAATTTTTCTCAATAGCTTTGTCTGTGCAGACAAAGAAATTCGCGTTCCAACCAGTCAAAAACAAAAGAAAAAACTTACAAATAGCCAAATAGTTTCCTTTTATTGTGTGCAGGGGTGCCAATTTTGTGCTGGAATGCAAGATCGTTTGTTTTAAGACTGGTCTTTCCCTTTTAGGTGAATGAACATTTTAGGAGAAACAAAATGTACTGTAATTCTAGGAATTTGTTGAGAACAAGAGAAATTGGCTTTTCTTTTAGTGTACTGTAAGCAACATTTAAATTCAACTAACACCGCCATTGAGGTGCTACATAGACATCAACAAACAAAATATTAAAGAATTTTGAGATTTATTTAATTACACTGCTTTAGATATGAAAATTCTGTTGATGCGGTTAAATATCAGTCATCTATGCTCTATCGAATGATATACATGTATTGTTAGATTTCAACTTTTGCCATTTTTTCACAAAAACCCAAATTATAACTTTTTAACCGTAACACTTACACCTTCTTCACACCTACCAAATCAAGAGTCCTGATGTCCATCAAGTCTTGATCGAGTTTCGCGAATCCAATC